>OZ024749.1:6705119-6732619 GCA_964016885.1 Eledone cirrhosa
ATAGAATTCTTTGTTTTATTAATTCCAGCTCTCTAGATTCTCTGAGCTCAAATCCTGCCGTGGTCAAATTTGTCTTTCACCCATTCAAGGTTCATAAAAAAAAATGTACCAGTCTAGTTCAGGGGTTGATTCTTTCTCTATAGCTCTTTCTCTCTTCCTTTCTATCATTATCTCCCCTATTTTAGGAGAAATCAATTCATCTATATCGTTTTCTCCCAGGAAGTCAGGAACCCGCACCAACCAGCAGCTGGTCTCTTCTGCCATCTGCAAGCGACGCCTGGGCTGGTTTGGGCACGCTTTGAGACTTCCCCCGGAGAGACTGGCGAACCAAGTACTTAAATGGAACCCACAGGGAAGCAGACGGAGAGGGCGACCCAAAATGAACTGGCGCCAGACAGTTGAGAGGGACCTGCGAGCGACAATCAGACAATGGCGGGACGCTGTGCAATTGGCCGCTGACCGAATGCGGTGGAACACTATGATTGCCTCATGCGTCGCAAGACACGAGAGCTTCTGAGTCTGAGTTTTCTCCCTTCATCTCTATCTCCCTCTCACCTTCTCAGGGAGAATTCGGTTGTGTTCAGACCAGCATCCCCAGGAAACATCATTTCTGATTTCAAATAGAGTTGAGTTTAACTTTGTCTTTCATCAGTGAGAGGTTGATAAATAACATACCAGTCCACTACTGGGGTCAATTCTTTCTCTATTTCTCTTCCTCACTTCCTCTCTATCACTCTATGCCACTTGACGATAATAACACTGATAATGATGATGATGATGATGATGTTGAATGATAACATAATCCTGATCAGGTCAGTAACAATCAATAATGATTGCTGATACTTAAGATTATAAGGCATGATTGTTAATATATGATGATGATGATGATGATGATGATTAAAAAACTAAAAGTAGTCTGCTTTATTTATCATTTAATATTTAATTCTATTTTATTTAACTATCTGTTATTATTATTGTCGATAAAATAAAGTACCAGTAATACACTGTAATAGCCTTGTGCCTAAAGTAGAAACAATTATTATTATCATTATTGTTTCTACTTTTGGCTCAAGGCCAGCAATTACCCAAATAAAGTACCAGTAATACACTGGATAATTTCTGGCCTTGTACCAAAAGTAGAAACAATTATTATTATTATTTTAACCCTTTAATGTTCAAACAGGCCAAAACCGGCGTGAATTCTCTACCTCTTTCTGTTGAAACTGGCTGTAACTGGCCACTCATACTGATGTTAAGGTATTGTTCTCAAAATAAATACTTTCAAAATCTCATAGATTCGATATTATGTGAGATAATTATGTGAGATAAAGACTTTACCATGAAAATATAATAATAAATATAGAATAATTGTTTCTACTTTTGGCACAAGGCCAGCATTTACCCAGTGTATTACTGGTACTTTATTTTATCGACCCCGTAAGGATGAAAGGCAAAGTTAACCTCGACGGGATTTGAACTCAGAATGGCAAGGGCCGTAACTCTATGCGTCAAAGCATGGCGCCCGACCCTTAAAGGGTTAATAAGGGCGGTGGATTGGCAGTATCGGTATAGGGTTGGACGCCAAGCTTTGCAGCATAGAGTTACGGCCCTTTATGATCTAAGTTCAAATCTCACTGAGGTTAACTTTGCCTTTCATCCTTACGGGGGTCGATAAAATAAAGTACCAGTAATGTACTGGGTAATTGCTGGCCTTGTGCCTAAAATAGAAACAATTTATTATTATGGTGGATTGGCAGTATCGGTAGAGGGTCGGACACCATGCTTTGTAGCATAGAGTTACGGCCCTTTACGGTCTGAGTTCAAATCCTGCCGAGGTTAACTTTGCCTTTCATCCTTACAGTGTTGACAAAATAGAGTACCAGTAATACTCTGGAGTTGATTTAATCGACTTTCCCCTCCCTCCAAATTGCTGGCCTTGTGCCCATACGAGAAACAATTATTATGAATTGGCAGTATCGGTGGAGGGTCGGACGCCATGCTTTCCAGCATAGAGTTACGGCCCTTTATGATCTAAGTTCAAATCTCACCGAGGTTAGTTTTGCCTTTCATCCTTTCGGGGGTCAATAAATTAAAGTACCAGTAATGCACTGGGTAATTGCTGGCCTTGTACCTATAGTAGAAACAATTATTTTAATATTATTTCCCCTTATATGCAATGACTGCCAACCATCAGCCAGATGGGCATCGTTGCTTTTCACAGTTTCCAAAGCTCTTTATTATAAAAACTAATATTAATATCATCTTTACGGACTGAGTTCAAATCCCGCCGAGGTTAGTTTTGCCTTTCATCCTTACGGGGTCGATAAAATAAAGTACCAGTAATGCACTGGGGATCGATTTAACTGAGTTTCCCCTCCCCTTCAAATTGCCAGCCTTGTGCCAAAAGAAGAAACAATTATTATCATCAATCCCACTGAGGTTAGCTTTGCCTTTCATCCTGATGAAGTTGATAAAATAAAGTACCAGTAATGCACTTGGGTTGATTTAATCGAATTTCCCCTCTCCCCAAATTGCTGGCCTTGCCCCTATAGTAGAAATCATTATTATTATGGTGGATTGGCAGTATCGGTAGAGAGTCGGACACCAAGCTTTGCAGCATAGAGTTACGGCCCTTTACGGTCTGAGTTCAAATCCTGCCGAGGTTAACTTTGCCTTTCATCCTTACAGTGTCGACAAAATAAAGTACAGTAATACACTGGGGTCGATTTAATCGACTCCCCCCCCCCAAATTGCTGGCCTTGTGCCTATACTAGAAACAATTATTAAGAATTGGCAGTATCGGTAGAGGGTCGGACGCCATGCTTTCCAGCATAGAGTTACGTCCCTTTAAGATCTGAGTTCAAATCCGGCCGAGATTAACTTTGCCTTTCATCCTTACGGGGTCGATAAAATAAAGTACCAGTAATGTACTGGGTATTTGCTGGCCTTGTGCCAAAAATAGAAACAATTATTATTATTATTATCAAAATATTTCGGTATTTAAAAAATGTATTTTTACATGTGTCATTTTTATTTATCAAAAAAACATAAAACCAGGAAGCAGGGGTGGGGGGTTTCAGAGTTAATGATAGATTTTAAGGGATCACAACTTTGGAATTTGTTAAGTCTTTGGAAATTAAAATATTAACAGCTGCCGCTGTTCCCCAAAAAAGGGAGGGGGGCGGGCATTAAGCTGGGATCTAATCTTGGATAAGAAGATAAACTCAATCACAGAATGAAATCTTGAGATTTAATTAACTGAATTGAATTTTTTGTTGTTGTTTTTAAGAATTTTAATCTTTTACTGGTTTCAGTTATTAGACTGTGGCCAAGCTGGGGCACTGATTTCATTTAGTTGATCATATTGCTCTCATAGATGGTATTGGCTGATCTTGCTTGGGGATCTAGCTGGATGCCTCTGACAGGACCTGGTGAACCTATGGCCCTCTCTCTCGAGGAGGAGGAGGAGGAGGAAGAGAAGAAGGAGAAGGAGAAGGAGAAGGAGAAGAAGAAGAAGAAGGAGAAGATATTGTTCTTAGTATCCATTTTATTCAAGTCTGGTACTTAGATTATCAAACTCTGTTCTGTGGAACTGCTAAGTTATTACATAGACAGACAGGCAGACAGACGGACACACATGCAGACAGACAGGCACATAGACAGACAGACAGACAGTCACACAGACAGACAGAGAGACAGGCAGTCACACAGACAGACACACAGACAGACACACAGACAGTAACACACAGACAATCAGACACACACAGACACACACATACAGACAGTCACACACACAGACAGACAGTCACACAGACAGACACAGACACACAGACAGTAACACACAGACAATCAGACTCACACAGACACACACATACAGACAGTCACACACACACACAGACACAGACACACAGACAGACACACACACTATATGTATGTATTTACAACAACAAAAGTATGCAGTTCCCTTCCATCAAGGTCCACTCACAAGGCTTTAGTGAACCTAAGTCTATGTTGGAAGACATGTACAATGTGCTCTGCAACATAACTGAACTCATAACCACATAGTTGCTAAATCATCATCATCATCATCATCCACTTTTGATTATGAAGGACTCAATTAATCCCTAGGGGTGGGTCTTGCATGACAGCGTTCTTTTGCATCCAGCCCCAGAAGAAGAAGAAAAAGAAAAAGAAAAAGAAAGAGAAGATGAAGAACAAGAAGAAGAAAAAGAAGGTGGAAGAGGGGGAGATATGTACATATCTATCTAGGGCGGGTAAAATTCCTGAGATCCATGGACGAGTTCTCTCCAGCGGTCTCTGTCGCTCATTATCGTTGCCATGTCCTGCATCTCCAACAGACCAGTGTCTGTCCTTAGGGCATCAACGTATGTGAACATTGGCACAAATTTCAGCTGAATGGACCAGAGCAACATATAATAAAGGTGCCACATTGTATTCTAACACACAATGTGCTACCTGCTCCCAGACCCTAATACACTCACCACTAAGTGACACAATGTGCTACCTGCTCCCAGACCCTAATACACTCACCACTAAGTGACACAATGTGCTACCTGCTCCCAGACCCTAATACACTCACCACTAAGGGACACAGTGTGCTACCTGCTCCCAGACCCTAATACACTCACCACTAAGTGACACAATGTGCTACCTGCTCCCAGACCCTAATACACTCACCACTAAGTGACACAATGTGCTACCTGCTCCCAGACCCTAATACACTCACCACTAAGTGACACAATGTGCTACCTGCTCCCAGACCCTAATACACTCACCACTAAGTGACACAATGTGCTACCTGCTCCCAGACCCTAATACACTCACCACTAAGTGACACAGTGTGCTACCTGCTCCCAGACCCTAATACACTCACCACTAAGTGACACAGTGTGCTACGTGCTCCCAGACCCTAATACACTCACCACTAAGTGACACAATGTGCTACCTGCTCCCAGACCCTAATACACTCACCACTAAGTGACACAATGTGCTACCTGCTCCCAGACCCTAATACACTCACCACTAAGTGACACAATGTGCTACCTGCTCCCAGACCCTAATACACTCACCACTAAGTGACACAATGTGCTACCTGCTCCCAGACCCTAATACACTCACCACTAAGTGACACAATGTGCTACCTGCTCCCAGACCCTAATACACTCACCACTAAGTGACACAGTGTGCTACCTGCTCCCAGACCCTAATACACTCACCACTAAGTGACACAATGTGCTACCTGCTCCCAGACCCTAATACACTCACCACTAAGTGACACAATGTGCTACCTGCTCCCAGACCCTAATACACTCACCACTAAGTGACACAGTGTGCTACCTGCTCCCAGACCCTAATACACTCACCACTAAGTGACACAATGTGCTACCTGCTCCCAGACCCTAATACACTCACCACTAAGTGACACAATGTGCTACCTGCTCCCAGACCCTAATACACTCACCACTAAGTGACACAGTGTGCTACCTGCTCCCAGACCCTAATACACTCACCACTAAGTGACACAATGTGCTACCTGCTCCCAGACCCTAATACACTCACCACTAAGTGACACAATGTGCTACCTGCTCCCAGACCCTAATACACTCACCACTAAGTGACACAATGTGCTACCTGCTCCCAGACCCTAATACACTCACCACTAAGTGACACAGTGTGCTACCTGCTCCCAGACCCTAATACACTCACCACTAAGTGACACAATGTGCTACCTGCTCCCAGACCCTAATACACTCACCACTAAGTGACACAATGTGCTACCTGCTCCCAGACCCTAATACACTCACCACTAAGTGACACAGTGTGCTACCTGCTCCCAGACCCTAATACACTCACCACTAAGTGACACAATGTGCTACCTGCTCCCAGACCCTAATACACTCACCACTAAGTGACACAGTGTGCTACCTGCTCCCAGACCCTAATACACTCACCACTAAGTGACACAATGTGCTACCTGCTCCCAGACCCTAATACACTCACCACTAAGTGACACAATGTGCTACCTGCTCCCAGACCCTAATACACTCACCACTAAGTGACACAGTGTGCTACCTGCTCCCAGACCCTAATACACTCACCACTAAGTGACACAGTGTGCTACCTGCTCCCAGACCCTAATACACTCACCACTAAGTGACACAGTGTGCTACCTGCTCCCAGACCCTAATACACTCACCACTAAGTGACACAATGTGCTACCTGCTCCCAGACCCTAATACACTCACCACTAAGTGACACAATGTGCTACCTGCTCCCAGACCCTAATACACTCACCACTAAGTGACACAGTGTGCTACCTGCTCCCAGACCCTAATACACTCACCACTAAGTGACACAATGTGCTACCTGCTCCCAGACCCTAATACACTCACCACTAAGTGACACAGTGTGCTACCTGCTCCCAGACCCTAATACACTCACCACTAAGTGACACAGTGTGCTACCTGCTCCCAGACCCTAATACACTCACCACTAAGTGACACAATGTGCTACCTGCTCCCAGACCTTAATACACTCACCACTAAGTGACACAGTGTGCTACCTGCTCCCAGACCCTAATACACTCACCACTAAGTGACACAATGTGCTACCTGCTCCCAGACCCTAATACACTCACCACTAAGTGACACAATGTGCTACCTGCTCCCAGACCCTAATACACTCACCACTAAGTGACACAGTGTGCTACCTGCTCCCAGACCCTAATACACTCACCACTAAGTGACACAATGTGCTACCTGCTCCCAGACCCTAATACACTCACCACTAAGTGACACAGTGTGCTACCTGCTCCCAGACCCTAATACACTCACCACTAAGTGACACAGTGTGCTACCTGCTCCCAGACCCTAATACACTCACCACTAAGTGACACAGTGTGCTACCTGCTCCCAGACCCTAATACACTCACCACTAAGTGACACAGTGTGCTACCTGCTCCCAGACCCTAATACACTCACCACTAAGTGACACAGTGTGCTACCTGCTCCCAGACCCTAATACACTCACCACTAAGTGACACAATGTGCTACCTGCTCCCAGACCCTAATACACTCACCACTAAGTGACACAGTGTGCTACCTGCTCCCAGACCCTAATACACTCACCACTAAGTGACACAGTGTGCTACCTGCTCCCAGACCCTAATACACTCACCACTAAGTGACACAATGTGCTACCTGCTCCCAGACCCTAATACACTCACCACTAAGTGACACAATGTGCTACCTGCTCCCAGACCCTAATACACTCACCACTAAGTGACACAGTGTGCTACCTGCTCCCAGACCCTAATACACTCACCACTAAGTGATGTGCCACTACATATTTAACTGGAAATAAATACAATCTGTTAGAAGATAAAGTCCACTTAACACCTAATGACCTTTACCACATGAAGCCCTATTATCAAGAGATACTTGAAAAGTACAAAAGGGCATTATGATTATATTACATTAAACATTAAAGCTTTTATTGCACATTTTCACATTCTTTTCTTTACAAGTAATCTTTACTCAAGTACTGCACATTTTCAGAACAATATATCCACAGGCGCTACTTGGATCCAGTACTGCCGAGCTCCTCTGCAAGATCAGAGCATCGGTGAGCCATCTGAGGGGGAAGCCTTGCGAGGTTGGGTGGCTGTTGCAGAAGGTGTCACTGGCCATCATCCAGGGGAATGCAGCACTCCTGCCCCTTTGCCCCAAAGTCCAATCACCCTCCCCCTCTCTTCTGCAACACCAGAGCTCTTACCATCCCCTCCCTTTCCCGTTCTTTTTCTTCTTCCTTTCTCTCTTTTTTTTTTTTCCATATTTCCCTATTCTTTCCTTCCTTTTCTTCCCCTTTTTTAATTTTTTCTTACTAAATAAGATTTGTTTTTTTGCTTTTGAATAAATTTATATGAATATCGAAAATAATAAAAAAAACAAAAAACCTATCCACTAGTAAAGAAACCGTAAACAAACCACATTAGCAAAACATTTATGATTTGTATAAAACAACACTATGATGGCATTACATTAAAAATTAAAGTCTTTATATTTAACTGCAAAATTTGCCAATGATCTCACTAGTTAGTAATATAAAGATACAATAAACATTTGAAGCAACTAACCCATATTTAGACATTTTCTGTTAAATCATTACAGGATGTTGGCAGTTAACATCTTAAGGAACGCAATTACAATTGCGAAAAGCTACGAAAAATATCTTTAATGAGTTTAGAAACCACATTTTACCAAGATTCCTTCTAATTTTTACATCCAGACGCCAAAAGACATAAAACAAAAGACAAAAGACTAAATAAATGATATAAAGACACAAAATGTCAGCATGTAGTATAGTCAGTAAAGTGTATTGTTTTTTCTTGGGGGATAGGGTGGAGTGGGGGTATGTTTTGTTTATTTGTTGATTTTAGTATTGTTTTTCATGCCGAAAACAATTTATATTGAAAATTCAATTTTTCATTATATTATTTTTTTTTTTTTCCTTTTCTTCTCTTCTCACTTTTGAAAACTTAATAATTACCGCACCATTCTTTTTTCCTTTGATGTAGCTTGAGAAATCAGTGGTTGTTATGAAAATCCAATGTAGCAGCAAGAAAGCAAATAGCTAATGGCCCAATATGCAGAGTATAATATCAACTGTCCAAGAATTAATTTTTATTAAATATTCTGCTAATCATAAATCATTTTGTTTTTGTTATTTTTTGTGTTTATGTTGTTGTTTTAATTTGAATTTTATTCTTTAAATAATTCAAGTCTTGCAATACCAAGCATTTAGAAATGCTATGATTATATTTGTAACACATCAAATACTTTTAAAGTTTAATAATTTTGATTAGCAACCAGCAGCCGGCCAGCCCTGAAACCACCTTTGTTTCTGTGAAACAGACCCCCACTCAACCCCTCCTACCTCCCTATTTTAAAAGTGTTTATATTTAAATTAAAATCTTATATCATAAATTTATGTGAGAAACTTTTTCGTGAAGTTATCTTTCTGAACACTAAATTAAATAATGATAAGGTTTAGATATTTTGCCCAAATCCTATCAAATTCTTGAATATCAAGAATTTTAGGCAGCGTATTTCATTAGAAACATCATTGATATTTTATATCTACTTTCTATTCTGGGTTATTATGGTGCAAATCAATTCTATTCAGATTTACAGGCTTCCTAGACTATATTGCTCACATATTCCATTTCCTAACACTAACCACTTAACAGTATAATGGATGAATTTTATCCTGGCACCAACATTATCACTTTACAGAACGTACAAGGTGTATTTTATGGCACAAACATTATCAGTTCACAAAGTGTTTTGGGAGCATTAAAGAGGTTGTTATTCCTTTAACAGAGTCTACGAGGTGCAATTTATATTGGCACTAACTCAAGAAAGATTGCTTTGTCTTCTCCATGACTAAAGAGGCATCCGCACTCTATGTTTTCTCCATTCTTTCAAAGCAAATATACCAGAGCATGTGATTTGAGAGGGAGTGTTGAGAAAAGGGATAATTAAGGAGATTGGCTTATAATATAATTTTACAATACACATGAAAATGACAAGTAGAAAAATACAAAAAGCAAATAAACATTTCTTCTGTTTAAAATATCAGACATTGAAAAATGTTGAGAGACTCTCCCAACACACCAGTTGAAAAATTGTTATAATGTTTTTAAATCTAAAAAGATGCCAGTAATGCATATTTGAATGTGAGTGCTTAGAAAATAATGACACAATCCTAATTGAAAGAAAAGAATTCACACATTTTGTTGTTGACTCAAACAACTCCAGATGGCTTAATTGTCAGTTATAAAAGCATATAATAGAAGTTTATTTTTTATTGTATCAGAGCTGTGTATTGTATCTATTGTATATAAGATCAGGTATTTTTCAACAAGAATTCAGTTGTATTATATCAAATGGATGTCGAACTTGTTAATGAACAAGTGGCTGTGCGTTCCATAAACATTTTTGTTGTTATATTTCTAAGAAAAGACATTGCCTATGATTTTCAGATAATTTTTTAAATAATCAAAAATTTGGAGGAGCTTAGCAAAATAGCTAACTTTCTTATTATATTAAGCTAGTGTTTCGAGTATAGTTCAACAAACATTATCACAAAAAATTATGGTGAAACGTTTTTACATTAAAAAAAAAACTGTTGTAGTTTTTTTGAAGTATTGTGGAATTTGTGGAATAAGAAATACAAATTGAACTAGGAAATAGTTCAAATATTTGGAAGCCCGGCAATGTGTGTGAGATTATAAGTGTAAAGGTAATAGGAATTAGAGAAAATAGGATAGAAGAATGGAGAAAAGAGTGAAAATCGTAGAATTTTACATTAGCAATTCTAATGATTCTAAATACTTTTGGATTTACCATCCATTATCAGAGGAAGCTGTGTCTGAGAAGATTTGTTGATAAATATTTTTCAAACAAATAGTTTTGTGTCATAGAACCCGATGTGGTTTCAGGCAGTTTGCTGTCAAAATGGTTTATGTAATTCTTCTGTCTAATCAATGCGACAGTGTGTAACAAGGTAGAACCTTTCAATTGCAGGTACAATCTATCTGGAGGGGTTCTTCACAGTTACCATCTATTGAATTTAACCCACAAAGTTTAGCATGATCCACAGCTATGATAAAAGACATGCATGATGACACATAGTTGGGCCACACCAACAACCACTTGATTGCAAAGCAAACTTCTTAACCTTATAGCCATGTTGGCATCCATTGTATCCAATATAATTAACCCTTTAGTATTTAAACTGGCCATATCCGGCCAGAATTCTCTCACCTCTTTCTGTTCAAACTGGCTGTAACTGGCCACTCATACTTATATTAAGGTATTGTTCTCAAAATAAATAATATCAAAATCTCGTAGGTTTGATAATATGTGGGATAATTATGTGATATAAAGTTTACTGTGAAAATACAATGGTATATATAGAGTAATGTAAATGCTAAAGGATTAAATCTCAAATGCCACAGTCAATGTAACTGTAACCAGGCACCAGGTTGTAATGGTATATTATGTGTGGTTGTAACGATAAGTGGATGAATGTAACTGTTGGTATGGTGGTTTTGATGTAAAGAAAAATACCAGGATTGTGTTGTTACAAAGTTTATTTTATTATAACAATATTCAATTTGAATATTGAATGATAAAATCAATAACACAAAATATTCATACAATAATTTGGTGGCTCTTCGACCCACGTAAATTCAAGTATCACAGAATACGATTATAATATAATTTGTACTGTATCAGAAAGGTACACTATGTGTAAACAGAAATGGTGCGTGTATAAATAGTGAACTCACTATGAATGCGTGTGTGCGTATCAGTATATTTACTTGTTTGTATTGCAGGAGTCAGCGATCAGCCAGGAAGGTGAGAATAAGTGGCAGACTGGTTTTTCATGACAAGAGCTTGTAAATGTGACTTGTCTTGTCTGTATATCACTTCTTTTCTGTCGGGGCGTAAACAACCCCTGTATTTATAAGGGTTGAAGTTAGAAGGATAGATATATTCTCTGAAATTTGGTTAGTCTCTCCCAAGGGATTAGTTTGCCAAGCGTAAACAAGTCAGAAAGATGGATATATCCTCTGACCTATTTTCTGTCAGGCGTAAACACCTCTGACTTGTGTTTAGCCTCTCCCAAGGGGTTAGTCTCTTGAGCGTAAACAACTTACCACTGCTTGTCCCAGAGGCGGGAAAGCTCAGATTCGGTTTTGAATCTTCACCGCCGTTATAAGGTAATAATCATAAGCTAAATGTTGAAAAAGAATCACAGCTGAAAATATTTTAACTCTTTTTGATATTGACCCACTGAAAACCATTCCTAGCTCCTTGGAATAAACTACCCATGTTTTAAAGGTGTCCTAATTACATTAAAATCTTATCTTTCAACATAATTTTGTCTAAGTTATAAAACAGTTGGCATTTGAATGGAGACAATTGTGGGAGATAGGACTCTTCAGTCATAGAGACGACAAGATGATCTCTCTAGTGTTGGTGTGTAAGGGTAAAATGCACCCAGTACACTCTGTAAACTGGTAATGCTGGTGCCACAATAAAATACTCCCAGCACACTCTGTAAACTGGTAATACTGGTGCCACAATAAAATACACCCAGCACACTCTGTAAACTGGTAATACTGGTGCCACAATAAAATACACCCAGCACACTCTGTAAACTGGTAATACTGGTGCCACAATAAAATACACCCAGCACACTCTGTAAACTGGTAATACTGGTGCCATAATAAAATATACCCAGTACACTCTGTAAACTGGTAATACTGGTGCCACAATAAAATACACCCAGTACACTCTGTAAACTCTTTAGGGGCGGTGGATTGGCAGTATCGGTAGAGGATCGGAGGGCATGCTTTGACGCATAGAGTTACGGTCCTTGTCATTCTGAGTTCAAATCCCGCTGAGGTTAACTTTGCCTTTCATCCTTACGGGGTCGATAAAATAAAGTACCAGTAATGCACTGGGTAATTGCTGGCCTTGTGCCAAAAGTAGAAACAATTAATTAATTGAAATACTGTGTATTTCATGAGAAATATTCCTAACGTTAGACTGATGCTACAGAAAGCAAAACTCACATATTCCTGGTTGAAAAGGAAGTTGAGAAAGAAACTAAAGAGAAATTGCAATATTTCAGTATAATACTGATTGATAAATGTAGACACTACATTCAGAGAGGAGAAGATGAAGAATCCTGATGAGTGGAGACATGGTGTGCTGAAGAGGACCCGTCCCACCCTGGCAAGCAAGGAAAAGCGGACGTAAAGTGATGATGATGATGTGTGTAGGTGAAGGTGCATGACTTAGTGGTTAGAGAGTTGGATTCACAATTGTGAGGTTGTGAGTTCAATTCTCAGACCGGGTGATGTGTTGTGTCCTTGAGCAAGACACTTTATTTCATGTTTCTCTTTCTGCCAGGAGTTGTGACCAGTAGATAGTATCAGCAATGGAGAGACTAACGGAAACAAAATTTCCTTGATGCGATTTGATGAGGTCCACCCCACTCAGCAACAGAACGAGGTCTGGGATCTTGTCAATCAATCAGAGCATATATATGTGTGTAAATATGGTTTTATCTGTATGTGAATTGAGTTGATATAAAGTTATGCCAAATAATCAAATTTTTGAAAATCTACCCTGAAGTAGTAGTTTACATTAGAAATATGGTAATGAAAAGAGTAAGTGGAACACCAACAACATCAATTCCCCAAGTGTCAGAGGACCTGTGAGTGCCATGGGCATTGCCCCTTCTTTCAGAACTTATGAGAAACAAACAAACAAACATGAAATGAACTGTTCATTCCCTCAAAAGTTGTCTCCATCTGCCAATGTTAAAGAGAATTTCATTACATTTCACTTCTCAATAATTGTATTAAATACTGTTGATGTCTTTGTTGTTGATGTTTGTGCTGTTGTTTGTGTTGTTGTTGATGTTTGTGTTGTTGTTGTTGTAGTTGTTGATGTTTGTGCTGTTGTTTGTGTTGTTGTTTTATATAAACACAGTTATTGATTTACAAAATAATGTCCCCAATTCTATCATTGATTATTTTCACAAGGTCATTTATTTAAAGTAAACAACCACACAGCCTCAAGTCTTACCACATTATAAAGAATTTTAAAATGTTTTTTCTTAAATCAATAAAGAGGGAGGAAAACACAACCAAGAACCGCCCCACCCCAGAAAAAATAAAGCAAAAAAACAAAAAAAAAATAGAATAGAAAAACAAACAAAAAGAAAAAAAAAACAAAGAAAAAAAAACATTAGTTACAAGACAGATATTTTATTCTTGTATTGTTGCAATTAAAAATTCTTCATTAACACATAATAAATAAAATGAAATTAAGTTGTCTTAATTTTCTCTTTGTTTCTTTTGCTGGTTCACTTTTATTTTTTCAAAATAATTTTATGGTCTCTAACTTTTATTAACCAACAAGTGAAAGTTTATTGCACGGTCATTCAGGCCAGCTGGAGCTAACAGCCAGATTTTCCTAAATCCTTTTTATACTAAACTGCACCTGAAATATCTCCTGCTACTGCAATTCCGGTCCTTTGATCAAGGCCTGACATCCATAAACCCCACATGCCAGGGGTACCTGCGATGACTGGCAAGGGTGGTTTATGGCAACAGGATATTAGATGTGTAATCAGTGCTTAAATCTAATAAACCAGACTTTGGAATTGTAATCACAATGGTGTCATACAAATGATCCATCATTCCCAGTTAGATACTGTGACAATACATAGAGTAGTGTCTTGTGTCTCCTACAACTTGGGGACAATGGAGGAGGCTTAAACATTTCCTCTTAGATACTGTGACAATACATAGAGTAGTGTCTTGTGTTTCCTACAACTTGGGGACAATGGAGCAGAATTAAACATTTCCTCTTAGATACTGTGACAATAAATAGAGTAGTGTCTTGTGTTTCCTACAATTTGGACGGGTTTCTCCCACTTGAGGCAAGATTGGTCAGGTGACTATGTCTTGCTCATACAGAACTGTTTCTGGCAGGTTTTCTATGGCTCGATGCCATTCTTAACCACATTTACAGTGTGGACTTGAAGCCTTTTAACCCTGTCTCCTACATTACCACTTTATATGTATATATATATATATATATATATATATATATATATATATATATATATAACTTAGGTGGTTACACACATATTTTGAGCATCATTTTCCTATTCAATGTTTAATATTTTCATTAGATTTCATCAGTGAGGAGATGACAAACTATTTTCCTTTCTCAATATGTCATTTCTACTTCAAGCAAATCAATACAAAATAGAAACAATAAAATAAAAAGAAAGATAAAAATGTACATGCTCTTATATTTCAACATTATTTGTTACTACTTGGCAGTGGATTGGCAGTATCGGTAGAGGGTCGGACGCCATGCTTTCCAGCGTAGTTACGTCCCTTTACCATCTGAGTTCAAATCCCGCCGAGGTTGACTTTGCCTTTCATCCTTACGGGGTCGATAAAATAAAGTACCAGTAATGCACTGGTAATTGCTGGCCTTGTGCCTAAAGTAGAAACAATTATTTGTTACTACTTGTTGTTGTGGCTGTTGTTGTTGTTGTGGTGGTAGTGATGTTGTGGTGGTGGTGTGGTGTTGTTGTTGTTACTACTTGTTGTTGTGGCTGGTGTTGTTGTAGTAGTAGTTGTTGCTGTTGTAATTGTTGTTGCTGTTGTAGTAGTAGTAGTAGTTGTTGCTGTTGTAATTGTTGTTGCTGTTGTAGTAGTTGTTGTTGTAGTAGTAGTTGTTACTGTTGCTATAGCTGTTGTTACAGCTGTTGTTGTTGTTACTGTTATTGTTGCTATAGCTGTTACAGCTGTTGTTGTTACTGTTGTTATTGTTGCTATAGCTGTTGTTGTTACTGTTGTTATTGTTGCTATAGCTGTTGTTGTTGTTATTATTGTTGCTATAGCTGTTGTTGTTGTTACTGTTATTGTTGCTATAGCTGTTGTTATTGTTGTTATTGTTGTTATAGCTGTTGTTGTTGTTGTTGTTACTGTTATTGTTGCTATAGCTGTTGTTATTGTTGTTACTGTTGTTATAGCTGTTGTTGTTGTTGTTACTGTTGTTATAGCTGTTGTTGTTGTTGTTACTGTTGTTATTGTTGCTATAGCTGTTGTTGTTACTGTTGTTATTGTTGCTATAGCTGTTGTTGTTACTGTTGTTATTGTTGCTATAGCTGTTGTTGTTGTTACTGTTGTTATTGTTGATATAGCTGTTGTTGTTACTGTTGTTACAGCTGTTGTTGTTGTTACTGTTGTTGTTGTTGCTATAGCTGTTGTTACAGCTGTTGTTCTTACTGTTTTTATTGTTGCTATAACTGCTGTTGTTGTTGTTACTGTTATTGTTGCTATAGCTGTTGTTGTTACTGTTGTTATTGTTGCTATAGCTGTTGTTACAGTTGTTGTTACTGTTTTTATTGTTGCTATAGCTGTTGTTGTTGTTACTGTTGTTATTGTTTCTATAGATGTTACAGCTGTTGTTGTTGTTGTTACTGTTGTTGTTGCTACAGCTGTTGTTGATGTTACTGTTGTTATTGTTGTTGATGTTGATGTTGACATTGTTACTGTTGCTGCTGATGCTGCTGTTTGATCATGTGATGTCACCACACCATGACACAGCTGAAGTTTTATTACTTAACAAGAATTTAACATTTAATCCAATCTGATTGGTCCACATGCAAGGGGCTGAGAACTGATAATTAGACATTAACTAAAGAGGAAATGTATGTCTTCATTTGTGGTTAGTGTCACACATGCTAGAGGGGGGTAGGGTGAGAGAGGGAGGAACGGGAGGAGAGAGACACGGGGTGAGAGGAAGAGGAGGAGGGTGATAGAGTGTGAAAGGGGGAATGTGATGAGGGAGGAGGAGTTAAGAGGAAGAGGGAGATAGAATGTGATGAGGGAGGGGGAGTTAAGAGGCAGGGAAGCAGAGAAGAGGACCAGGAATCAAATGAGAAGTAAAAAAAGAAAAAAATGCAGCTGAAGCAAGAGAGAGGGGGAGAAATAATGAGAGAGAGATATTGAGAGAGAGAGAGAGAGAGAGTGCGAGGGAGCTAGAGAGAGAGAGAATGAGAGAGAGAGAATGAGAGAGAGAAAGAATGAGAGGGAGAGAGAAGGAGAGGGAAAAAGAGAGACACGGAGAGAGTGAGAGAGAGAGAGTGAGGGAGGGAGAGAAATATATATATATATATATCGTCATCATCATCATCATTTTACGTCCACCTTTCCCTGCTTGCAAGGGTGGGATGGGAACTGATTCTGGCTTGATTTCTACAGCTGGATGCCCTTCCTAACACCAACCTCATTTACAGTGAGCGCTGGGTGCTTTTTTGCCGTGGCACCTCCACAACCACTTTGCAGTGGAATGATATGATAGGGACCCCAGTCTGGGGTCCCTATCATCTCATTTCTACAGCTGAGTAAACTGGAGCAATGTGAAATAAAGTGTCTTGCTCAAGGAAACAACACATCACCTAGTCTGAGAATTGAACTCACAACCTTTTGATTGCAAGGCCAATGCTCTAACCACTAAGCCATGTGCCTCCATATATATATATATATATATATAGAGAGAGAGAGAGAGAGAGAGAGAGAGAGAGAGAGAGAGAGAGAGAGAGAGAGAGAGAGAGAGAGAGAGAGAGAGAGAGAGAGGACAGTTGATATCATGCTAAATGTAAGAAGAATGAATCTGTTTGATATGTACATTAAAGTTGTTAACTTTATGTTAGCTTTCAAGTTCAAAATTCACAATTCACTCAACAGTTCTAAAAATAGTCTGTTTGTTATAACTGGCAAATTGAAATATTCATAGAATTTTACACGACTATATCTATATCACAGTTTCCTCTCACTTCATCACATCTCTATATCACACATTACCGCTTGTTAACAAATTCTGGCGTAATACTAACTAAATCTATTTCAGCATTTCTTTAATAAAGTTTCAATTAGCTAAGATTCAAAGAGGGATAAGGTTACAAACATAATTCTTTGCATCAACTTCCTGCTCGTTAGCCATACCATCCATATCAAGTATTCTTCAACCTGTAGGTCATGTCATGAAAGGAAAGAAACCTGCTACAAAACCTTTACTATGGGAGTCCACTAATGTGAAATGCAAATGTAGAAGACCTTTCAAGAATCATTGAGGAAGATATAGAATTGTCCAGTGAAGAACTGTGGCAGTTAAGGGGTTGACTAATGTGAAATGCAAATGTAGAAGACCTTTCAAGAATCATTGAGGAAGATACAGAATTGTCCAGTGAAGAACTGTGGCAGTTAAGGGGTTGACTAATGTGAAATGCAAATGTAGAAGACCTTTCAAGAATCATTGAGGAAGATACAGAATTGTCCAGTGAAGAACTGTGGCAGTTAAGGGGTTGACTAATGTGAAATGCAAATGTAGAAGACCTTTCAAGAATCATTGAGGAAGATATAGAATTGTCCAGTGAAGAACTGTGGCAGTTAAGGGGTTGACTAATGTGAAATGCAAATGTAGAAGACCTTTCAAGAATCATTGAGGAAGATATAGAATTGTCCAGTGAAGAACTGTGGCAGTTAAGGGGTTGACTAATGTGAAATGCAAATGTAGAAGACCTTTCAAGAATCATTGAGGAAGATACAGAATTGTCCAGTGAAGAACTGAGGCAGTTAAGGGGTTGACTAATGTGAAATGCAAATGTAGAAGACCTTTCAAGAATCATTGAGGAAGATACAGAATTGTCCAGTGAAGAACTGTGGCAGTTAAGGGGTTGACTAATGTGAAATGCAAATGTAGAAGACCTTTCAAGAATCATTGAGGAAGATATAGAATTGTCCAGTGAAGAACTGTTGCAGTTAAGGGGTTGACTAATGTGAAATGCAAATGTAGAAGACCTTTCAAGAATCATTGAGGAAGATACAGAATTGTCCAGTGAAGAACTGTGGCAGTTAAGGGGTTGACTAATGTGAAATGCAAATGTAGAAGACCTTTCAAGAATCATTGAGGAAGATACAGAATTGTCCAGTGAAGAACTGTGGCAGTTAAGGGGTTGACTAATGTGAAATGCAAATGTAGAAGACCTTTCAAGAATCATTGAGGAAGATACAGAATTGTCCAGTGAAGAACTGAGGCAGTTAAATGTTACATAATGCAAAATGGAAAGGTTTTATCATGTCACTACAAAGAAACAGATGCATTTAGTATCAGTTGTAGTAATAATTAGTCAGGCGGTGAATTGGAAGAATCAGAATGTTGGATGGGATGTTTTCTGGTATTTGTTCATCCTTTCTAGGTCGATAAAGAAAGTACCAGTCTAGTACTGGGGTCGATTGTTCCTCAATATCTCTTTCTCGTTTCCTCTCTACCACCGTCTATTTTTCTCTGGAAGAAATCTGCTGTAATCAGGCCTGGAGAGGGATGGGCTCCGCCATTCTTAAAATACCCGAGAGATGTCATATGTCAATATGGCGCCTCTACGACTATCAGGAGTTACGGGACTAAGAAGCACTAACTGATATAGCTTACATTAATGGAAGGTTTGTGGCTTGGTGGTTATAGTATTAGATTCACAATCATGAGGTTGTGAGTTTGATTCCAGGGCTGTGGGATGTGTTATTTCCTTGAGCAAGATACTTTATTCCACATAGTTCCTTCTGCCAGGACTTGTAACCAGTATATGATAGATATTATTCGCAATTGGAAAGACCAACAGGGCCCTGTGCTTAAGCAGAATGGTAAATCTTACACTGCTAACAGCGCACAGTTTGGGAATCATTGTCTTAGATCAATATCTCAACTACAGAATAGACTGGACCTCTGATGGTTTCAATGATGAATCTTTTAGTTGTGCAATTGATGGAACAGACTGTGCTTCTTAAATTAATATGTAAATGGCAGAGCATTCCACAGACAACGATGACATAATTCTCAGGGAGATTCAGTGTAACACAGTGGGTGATGAGGTTAGTCAGTTGAATTGCAGGAATAGTCTATCCACTCGATTTCTAGACTGAAGGCTATTGTAAAAGACACGTGATTCACAAGAAGCCACATTATCAGTGTGTTCAAACGCTAGGACCTTTGGATCACAAATTGAAATTCTGAGACATTCATACATGCCACTTCTATACTACATATATATATCATCGTAAATTCAGCAAGGATAGACACCTCATATTACTTACTCAATCATCATTTGAAAACATTGCAGGTGCTAAAATAAAACTTGTATTTCAAAGGCAACAACAACAAACTCACAGAGCACCAAAAGACTTTAAAGCTACATTGAAATGCAGTTAAAACACTAATAAAAATATTCAAATGTTATGAAAATTTGTGTCATTATCATAATTGAAACACACATTAGCAAATTTTCCTGAGTGGCACTACACCTTCTGATGCTCAACAAAACAATGATCAATCATTTTGTATTCTTAATTATTCATTTATGTATTTTAAAAAAATTGTAATTATCATATATATAATATAACATAATAATAATAATATAATAATAATAATAATAATATTTATATATATATATATATATGTGTGTATATATATATATATATATATATATATACGTGTGTATATATATATATATATATACATATATATATATATATATATATATATATATATATATATTGCACAGCAATTATTACAGTTGTATGTTATATATATAAATATATATATATATATATATATATATATATATACATATATATATATATATATATATATATATATATGTGTGTGTGTATATATTATATATATATTAAATCAGTTCATTATTATTATTATAGAAATTAATATTATTCATATGATTTAGTATGTTGTATATGAATTAATATTCAGTGTGACAGTATGTGTGTGTGTGTTTATTATGTGTGTGAGTGTGTGTGTGTTTATGATGTGTGTGTGTGTCAGTATGTGTGTCTGTGTGTGTGTTTATGATAATGAATGCAAAATAAATTTGGGAATATATTCACAATATGAATATTTTATAACATGGCAGCATAATTATAATACATTATACATACATATATATGTATGCATATATACACATACATACATATATATATTTATTTACATGCATATATATGTATATATATATGTATATATATATATATATATATATAAATATACATACATATAATTCCATATATACGAATATATATCTATATACATAACTATATATATATACTTATAAACATGTATGCATATATATATATGTATATATATATATAAATATACATACATATAATTCCATATATATGTATGTATATATATATATATATATGTATATGTATACACACAGCCACATGCATGTATATGCAGAGACATGTTCAATCTTTCATATATATATGAAAAGAAAAGAAAGAAACATAAAATTGTTATTACATATCAGAACATTGACGTCTGCTATTACATGTAATCTAAGAAAGAGAGGACACTAGCAGACGATAATTTAAGACATCAATAATAATGGACTTCTATTATTGATCTATCAGGGATTATCAATATCAGCTTACGTCTTCATTTTATTTCATTTTTGTATATTTGTTGTACTTCTTTATATATATATATATATATATATATATATATATATATATATATATATATATATATATATATATATATATATATATATATATATATATTTTCCCTGCTGTATTAGCGATAAATTTTCGAGGGTTTCTCTTAGTAGCTTTTTCATGTCGTTAATATTATGATGTTCCCTGCTGTATTAGCGTTAAATTTTCCCTGCTGTATTAGCGATAAATTTTCGAGGGTTTCTCTTAGTAGCTTTTTTCATGACGTTATTATTGTTAATTTTACTGATGTAGTATTAACTTGGATATTTACCATGCGACCCTCAGTTCCTACCTCACAATTTCCCTCCCCCCCCACCCCCCCACACCACCATAGTCTATTCGACCAATCAAACCTAGCATGCCATTTCCACTGCTGCTGCTGCTACTACCTGCCTAACTAACTCTCTCCTCCTCTGGCGCATCCCAACACACCCTGCCATTACCCCACCACCACTGTCCTTCTAGCCCTCAATTTTCCCACCGTTATGGATGGATGAGCTGGGAATACACGAGCAACTCTGAATCAATAGATGAAATATGAATCTGCGAGCTACCAAGCACCCACGTGAAGCGCCAACCCAGAGACCCTCCCCTACGAGTGTCGACAAATGCCCAAAACTCCGAGTTGGTACCATCAATGTAGGCTCAATGAAAGGAAGAGCAGGAGAAATCGTAGAAATGCTAGAGCGAAAGGAAGTTGATGTATGCTGTGTGCAAGAGACTAGATGGAGAGGAGGGTCTGCTAGAGTCCTTGTAGGAAAAAGCCAGTGCTACAAATTTTTCTGGGTGGGAAATGACGATGGGATGGGTGGTGTAGGTATACTATTAGCTGACAAGTGGGTAGATAAAGTAATCTCAGTGTACAGGGTAAATGCAAGAATCATTAAACTCAGACTAGTCCTGAATAAGACAATTACCACAATAATATCAGCTTACGCACCCCAATCGGGGCTGCCAGACGAACTTAAGGATAGGTTTTACGAGTCCCTAATACACACTACTGCTCTAACAGACGACAAGGACTTCCTAATCATTGCAGGAGATTTTAACGGACACGTAGGTAAACACTGCGACGGCTTCAATAGAGTACATGGAGGCCATGGAGTTGGCACAAGGAATGAGGAAGGATTCAGACTTCTAGAATTCTGCGACGCCAATGACATGTCGATATGTAACACAAACTTTAAAAAACCCGACAACCACCTGATCACCTATAGATCAGGGGAGCACTCTAGTCAGTTAGATTTTATCCTCATCAGAGGACGTGACAGATGGACGGTCGTAAACACAAAAGCCTTCCCTAGTGAGGAATGTACATCCCAACATAGCTTAGTTGTCAGCGACCTCACGGTCAGAACTAGACGAGCCCTGAAACAGAGGCCAACCTGGAGAAGAAAGATCTGGAAGCTGAAAGTCCCCTCAACCAGTAACAGATTTAAAGATATTTTACTCAACGCCTACGACAGTAAAGAAGAACAGATAGAGACATTTAACGTAGAAGAGAACTGGGAGTTCCTAAAAAATAACTTACTAGAGGCGACGGATGAGGTTTGTGGCTGGAGTAAGACTTCAAGCAGGAGGAGAGTGACTTGGTGGTGGAACAATAAGGTAGATGAAGCAGTCAAGGCCAAGAGACAGGCATGGAAAGAATGGAAGAACGGGGGGAGCAGGGTACATTACATAGAGACCAAGAGGGAAGCTAGGCGACAAGTATACTTAGCTAGGAGGGAAGCAGAGGATAGAAAATTCAAGCATGTTTTACAACGTGAGGACCAGAAACAGGAGGTATTCAAGATTGCGAGGCAGTGTGTCAGAGATAGTTGTGATGTCATTGGAGAGAAGTGTATCCGGAATGATAAAGGTGAGCTTGCCCTCACAAGTGCTGAGAAGAAAGATGCATGGAAGAGTCATTATGATAGATTACTAAATGAGGAGAATGCATGGGAAGAAGAGACCCTACCCCACGTAGACCCTATAGAGGGACCAGCAGTACAAGTCAGCGGCAGCGTAGTAAGTAAGGCAATCAGAGATGTGAAGATAGGGAAGGCAACCGGTCCATCGGGTATAGCTGCCGAGATGCTGAAGGCATCTGGGTCTGTAGGTCACACTATAACCACACGTATCGTTAACCAGGTAATACTAGAGGGGGCCATACCAAAAGATTGGTGCAGTAGCATCATTGTCAACTGCTACAAAGGTAAAGGCGATGCACTAGATAGAGGAAACTATAGAGGTATAAAGTTGATGGACCAGGTCATGAAAGTAACAGAAAGAGTTATAGCACAGCTGATTAGGGACCGGGTGAATATAGACGAGATGCAATTTGGGTTTGTTCCAGGGAAAGGCACCACTGATGCGCTCTTCCTTGTGAGGCAATTACAGGAAAAGTACCTAGCTAAAAGTAAGCCACTCTACTTGGCATTTGTCGACCTTGAGAAAGCCTTTGACAGAGTTCCACGTGCAGTAATCTGGTGGGCTCTTAGAAAACTAGGAGTAGATGAATGGCTTGTGAAAGCGGTACAAGCCATGTATAGGGGAGCAGTCAGCAAAGTTAGGATTGGCAATGAGTATAGCGAGGAATTTAGCGTACAGGTTGGGGTCCACCAGGGCTCTGTTCTTAGCCCTCTCCTGTTCATCATAGTCCTGCAGGCAATAACGGAGGAGTTTAAGACCGGATGCCCATGGGAACTCCTGTATGCTGATGACCTCGCACTCATAGCTGAATGTATGGTAGAACTAGAGAATAAATTCCAAACCTGGAAGCAGGGACTAGAGAGAAAGGGCCTCAAAGTCAACATGACAAAGACTAAGGTCCTTATAAGTAGACGAGAAAACAGAACCCAGATCCCCTCAGGGAAATGGCCTTGCTCAGTATGTAGGAAAGGTGTAGGTAGGAACTCCATTTTTTGCCCCAAATGCAAACAATGGGTACACAAGAGATGTAGCGGGATCTCAGGAAGCTTAATTAAGAATGTAGGATTCACATGCAGCAGCTGTGCTGAAACAGCAAGCAAACAGCCACAGGAAACAAGTACCACCAATCTCTGGGAGGGCCCTGTAGAAACAGTAGACAGCTTCTGCTACCTAGGTGACCGAATTAGCAACGGAGGTGGGTGCTCAGAAAGTACAATAACTAGGGTAAGAACGGGATGGAAGAAGTTTAGGGAACTACTACCACTGCTAGCTGCAAAAGGCTTCTCCCTCAGAATGAAAGGCAGACTGTATGATGCGTGTATCCGAACAGCGATGTTGCATGGTAGTGAGACCTGGGCGCTGAAGGTGGAAGACTTACGTAGATTAGAGAGAAACGAAGCCTGCATGCTCCGATGGATGTGTAACAGTAATATACGTGAACGACAAAGCATAAATGAATTGAGAGAGAGACTGAGCATAAGAGGAATCAAATGCTGCGTGCAGGAGAGGCGGTTACGCTGGTATGGACATGTGATGCGTATGAAGGATGACAGCTGCATAAAAAGGTGCAGAGCACTAGAAGTTGATGGAAACCGCGGAGTGGGGAGACCCAAGATGACTTGGGATGAGGTGATAAAAGCCGACCTTACCCAACTACACCTCTCAAAGTCAATGACACACGACCGTGACTTCTGGCGTCACGCAGTAATACAGGGTACCCGACCTCCCATGGGTACATGCTGAAGCATATAAACAATATGCCCCCCCCCCCCACCGCAAGGTGGTCGTGGAGGTGCCACGGCAAAAAAGCACCCAGCCCACACTGTAAAGTGGACGTGTAGGCGCCACGAAAAAGCACCCAGCACTCACTGTAAATGAGGTTGGTGTTAGGAAGGGCATCCAGCTGTAGAAATCAAGCCAGATCAGTTCCTGTATGAGCAAGGCATGGTCAGCCGACCAGACACTGCCCACAACAGGACAACCCGTCTAACCCATGCTAGCGTGGAAGAACGGACGTAAAACGGTGATGATGATGATGATGATGATATATAGATATATAGATATAGATATATATATATATATATATGTAGGAGGTGAGTTTTATTGTAGTACAATAAAGCAATGCAGATATCGGATAAGAAGCACTCAACAGTTTGTAGGACTGGAGTATACATAACATATAAGATCAAAAGATGGTTACGCTGTAATGTGGCCGTGTAGGCAACACGGTAAAAACCTCCCAGACCCACACTGTAAATGTGGTTGGTGTTAGGAAGGGCATCCAACTGTAGAAAACCTGCCAGACAGTCCTATGCGAGCAAGACAATCACTCTTGCCTCAAGTGGGAAAACCCCCGTCCAAACCCATGCAAGCGTGGAACACGGACGTTAAACGTTGATGATGATGATGATGATATATATATATATATATATATATATAAATATATATATATTTATATATATATATATATATTTAAAATATGGAGGCATATGGCTTAGTGGTAAGAGCATTGGCCTTGTAATCGAAAGATTGTAAGTTCAATTCTCAGACCGGGTGATGTGTTGTTTCCTTGAGCAAGACACTTTATTTCACATTGCTCCAGTTTACTCAGCTGTAGAAATGAGATGATAGGGCCTGGGGTCCCTATCATTCCACTGCAAAGTGGTTGTGGAGGTGCCACCGCAAAAAAGCACCCAGCACTCACTGTAAATGAGGTTGGTGTTAGGAAGGGCATCCAGCTGTAGAAATCAAGCCAGAATCAGTTCCCGTCCCACCCTTGCGGACGTAAAATGCTGATAAAATGATGATGATATTTAAAATATTTATTTATTTATGTTACTCATTGTCAACTAGAAGTCTAAAGTTACAAGACTACACACGTGTATATATATATATATATATATATACATATATATATATATATACATATATATTTATATATATATATATATGACCCTCCCCTATATATATATATAGGGGAGGGTCATATTTGTGTAATAATATTGCCAATATTAATATATATATTTATACACACACACAAAATAATTTTATTTTGCATATATATATATATACTTGTGTATATATATATATATATCTTATACCAGCACTAACATCATATCAAGTCAAAAGCTTCAACTACTACTACTATCACCACCACTACTACCACCACAGTTGCCGCCAATACCACCACCACCACCACCACCACCACCACCACCACCACCACCACCACCACCACCACCACCACCACCACTACTACTACCACTACAGTTATAAATAGAACTAAATCAACATCAACAGTGCATGTTGATGAAATATTAAAGTAATTTTTGCGATACTAAATTTTCAAAGGATATATGATGATGTTGTTGTTGTTGTAGTTGTTGTCTGCCTCTAATCTATACATCCAGATGTCTTGCTGAGATCTTTAGTAATAACTGTCATATTAATTTCACGTCTATGATTGAAATATGTCAGTAATATATATGACGCTAGCAACATATCTGTTTTGCTGGGAGGGTTGACTTGGTTTAGAAGGATGTATGTGGCTTAACTCTTCCCTCAGAAGCTGCTTTCTTCTGCATGTGATCCAATGTAAGAAGTGTATGGATTATCTTTGCTTGAAGTTAGGGTTGGCTTTAGTTTGATATAGATATGTTGCTTTCAAGTAAAAGCAATTGACAGTTTTAGTTACACCAACACACACACACACACACACAAAAACACATATATATTACTTAAAATACATAGCAGCAAGGCAGGTGTTTTCATAGGCACTCAGTGTTTCCTGATGGTATCCAATTCACCACAGCCAACATATGCTCAGTTGGAATCTATTTTAAGTAATATTAATTACCTCAGTGTTTACATATCAAGAGGTCATTCCTTCATAATTACAATCCACACTCAGTTAATGATTTGTATATATATATGACCTTGCCCAACTACACCTCTCTAAGACAATGACACTGGATCAAGACCATTGGCACCACGCAGTTGTACAGAAGAGCCGACTACCATTGCATAAAGAACCTACAGTCAGTAGACACCTCTTAACTCAATGTACACCTCACCACCACACCCTACACCACCCACCCTCACTGTCCGCTGTGTCGATGACACAACAGTCCACACTGTAAGGTGGCCGTTTAGGAAACACAGTGAAAAGGCTCCCAGTCCACACTGTAAATGTGGTTGGTGTTAGGAAGGGCATCGAGCTGTAAAAGAAACCTGCCAGAGATGCTTCCGTGAGAGCGAGACATGGTCTCCCGACCATTCCCACATCAAATGGAACAAAACCTTCCAACCCATGCTAGCGTGGATGATGGACATTAAACGATGATGATGATGATATATATATATATATATATTTATATATATATATATATATATGAATATA
>OZ024749.1:6737619-6740119 GCA_964016885.1 Eledone cirrhosa
TTTGACGTACCATAAATATTGACCAACCGTTCTGTACGAAGCTGGTTTCCATTTGTTTAATATCGTATATCTACTCCAAAACTTGTCGAGTGCTTTATATCAGTTATAAAATATTTACTTGTTGTAACCCAACAATTTTATATAAAACTTTTGCATATATATATATATATATATATATATATATATATATATATATATATATATATATATATATATATATATATATATATATATATATCCAGGGAGTGTAACTTGGAGTTACTGTAGGTTCACCCAGGTAAGCACTCAATGTTTAGGTTCACTTCAGTGTAGAGGTGTAGAGCTAGACAGAGTGTATTATAGTGAAATAAAATAACAAGGACGAATAGTTACTCCTTCATTACGTTTATTGGTTGGTGATGCGCGTTTCACCACTGATCAGTTCAAGGTTCGATCTGTATCGATCTATCCCGACTCTGTAATCCGCGGCTCGTCATGCCCCTTACTATGGTAAGGGGTCTGACGAGCCACAGATTACAGTAAACATAATGAAGGAGTAACCAATCGTTCTTGTTATTTTATTTCACTATATATATATATAGTGGTTACACAACAGTTGGTTCAGCATACCGAGGACAATTGTTTCACCTTAGCAGATCCTCAGCTCGTAATGGACACGGTTAAACGGAACGGGAAGGACAACCCTACGAACGCGCATGCACAGAAACGGTTATCCTTCCCGTTCCGTTTAACCATGTCCATTACGAGCTGAGAATCCACTAAGGTGAAACAATTGTTCTCGGTATGGTGAACTAACAGTTGTGTAACCACTTCTACCTAACTCGTCCCATGGACTGAGTGCTCTACCACTACGGATATTACCTTCCAGTGTTCTACCCCTATATATGTATATATATACTAGTAGAGGTACCAGGCAATGCCCTCCTATTTTATGAAAGAAACTAACAACATATCTTCGGCATATTGCACAATATTTGACCAAAGCAGAAACTAGCAGATATTTCATTGCCACATCTTCAATACAAAGCACCTAGATAAAGATATTATCACCTTTATCTACTGGTATTGTTTTGAATATTACAACCTTTTTACAGTTGTATAATATATGACTTTGCCCATACATGAATTATTAGGTGATGACAACAACAAAAAAAATTTGGAACTTTTTATTTCTATTAACTTTTTTTTTTTTTTTTTGTACTATTAGAACATCAAAAATTCAAAACAAAACACCGAATGGCTATTTTGAAAACCATAAATAAAATAAAATGAAAATTAAAGTTAACATTAACTTATGAATGAACCATTATGAAGCATTTACTTTTTCATTTTTGTAATTCAGGAAAGTGTATTTAGATTTTAACAGTGTAGTTTTCAACCATCTTTGCCTGTAAGGCAATAGGATGTCTTTTAGAGAGATTTGTTTTTCATTTTTCTATCAGATGAACTAACATTGAGATCTACTGGAGGTTTATGGTATGTTATTAGTGTTAAAAGTGTGTGTCTGTGAAACATATTCATATATACCAGGTCTGAACACAAAGGAACCAAACACCACTGTCACTGCCTCCTTATAGCCACGTAATATCAACAGCACCACCCAACCCTATTTCCAGAGAGACTTGACTACATGCAAATTGTAAATAATTCTTTCTACTTTTGGCATAAAGCCAGCAATTACCCCAGTGCATTATTGGTATTTTATTTTATCAAGCCGGTAGCCACGGAGTAGGCAGACCCAGAAAAACCTGGGACGACTTGATAAATTCCGACCTCACACACTTAAACCTCTCCAAGACAATGTCACTGGACCAAGATCTTTGGTGCTACACAGTAATACAGAAGACCCACCTTGCCTAAGTACAAAGCGAAACCTACAGTCAGTAGGCCCCTCTTAACCAAATATAGACCCCCATCCCCACCCCCACCGCTTTCTCTGTAAAGTTATGTTGGTACCACAACATCCAGTCCTAAATAAATGAGGGTAAGGGAGAGATAGTGGTGGTAAAAGAGAGAGAGAGAGGGAGTGTGAGGGTAAGGGAGAGATAGTGGTGGTAAAAAAGAGAGAGAGAGAGAGAGAGGGAGTGTGAGGGTAAGGGAGAGATAGTGGTGGTAAAAGAGAGAGAGAGAGAGAGGGAGTGTGAGGGTAAGGGAGAGATAGTGGTGGTAAAAGAGAGAGAGAGGGAGTGTGAGGGTAAGGGTGAGATAGTGGTGGTAAAAGAGAGAGAGAGGGAGTGTGAGAAAAGGATAATGAGAGTGTGAGAGAAGGAGGAGAAGTTACAAGATAAGGGGTGAGAGGAGGCTAGATAAAAAGTATGTGTAAGAGAGGGAAAGTATGTGTAAGAGAGGGAAAGAAAAAGAGACTGGGAAAGAGAAAGCACTGGGAAAGAGAGCGTGTGTGTGTGAGAGAGAGAGAGAGTGTGTGTATGTGAGAGAGTGAGTGAGTGTGATAATAGAACATGACAGAGAGTACGGGAGGAGGAGGAAGAATTGCAAAATA
>OZ024749.1:6745119-6752619 GCA_964016885.1 Eledone cirrhosa
AAAGCAAAAAATATATAATATTTATTTATACATAGTATATTATATATAAATATAGTAAAGTAAAAAATATATAATATTTATTTATACATAGTATATTATAAATAAATATAGTAAAGTAAAAAATATATAATATTTATTTATACATAGTATATATTATATATTATATATAAATATAGTAAAATGAAAAAGTATAACATGACAGTGGATTGGCAGTATCGGTATATAACTGAAGGATCCTCACAAACCCTTGTCCAGCACATTTCTATTATCCTAAATCATGCACATTTCACATTGTCACAGCCTTTGAATTACATACCATCTTATACTTAAGGTACAATGCTTCAAGTAAACTATAACACTCACTTTTCTATATATACTGTTATCTACAACAACTGGTCCTGACTATGACATTAAACTATATCCAGTGGCAAGGCTCAAGTTCGGGAGTTTAGGAGCTGTGGGGAATGTGGAGTTACTCCTTAGTTGTTATCACTCCCGGATCTGCTCTGGCCTGGAGTAGTAGTACCTGTTAGGGCCCCATTTATGGGTTAAATAATTACCTTATTCAAGTGGCACCAGAAAGGTGTTAGAGCCCATAACTACAATGTTAAGGAGCAGTCTGGTCTTTATGACTCTGCTGGTTTAGAGCCACAGGGAGGGCCAGTGGATGATGAATCAGCTATTGCTGAGACTGGTATCTACTTGTCTATGGTTGGACTGACAATATTGTTAGAACTCAATGCAGCTGTGAAGAGATGGTTTCAATGAGATTAGCCAATAAGAACTATAGTTTTAGTAGTAGGATCTCATCACATAAGATTCCTTCAAAGAGCTACAAAATCATTTATATATGTGTGTATTGGATAATGAAAAGAAAACAAAAGTCGAAAATAAATTCTTAATTAGTTCAATGTTTTACGATTGATTCAGAGAGTTGATTCATTATGGTATCTCTAATCTTGAAGTCCCTGATCCATCACATCTTCCTGAGAAATCAATATTTCTGGTTGGGAGTTACCAGATTAGACTAGTAAAACCATGTTCAGCTAAGTACTCAATACTTGGGAAAGTAGAGTGTATGTATGTGTGTGTGTATATATATATATATATATATAATTGAAAAAGTGGAGAATAACATGCTCAACAGTACAAAAAAGGGGATTTATTTGCAGTCTAACAATTGTTTCACTGATAGAGTTGTCTAAAAATTGCTGAACACTAAAAGCAGTGCCACTCAATTTTAAATACGATGTTAACTCTATTAGATCATCGGAAACTGATCAAAACGTATATGTGTAGCTGGCAAATTTACAAATTCAAATTACATGATCAATAATAATATTAATAATAAAGATATAGAGAGAAAAGGAGGAAGAAAGGGAGATAGAGTAAAGAAAGAAAGGAAAGGAAGGAAAAAGAAGGAAAAGGAAAAAGAAAAAAGAAAGAAGAAGAAAAGGAGATATATAGAATATATATATGCTCTCTGAATTCAAATCCTGTCGAGGTCAACTTTGCCTTTTATCCTGTCGAGGTCAATAATAAAGTACCAGTCTCGTACTGGGGTCGATTCTTCTCTCTGGAAGAAATCTGTTGTACTGGAGTTGATTCTTCCTCTATATCTCTTTCTCATTTCCTCTCTCTCACTCTCTATCTTTCTCTGGAAGAAATCTTCTGTACTCAGGCCTGGAGAGGGAAGGGCTCCACCAGGTTTTAAAAATACCCAAGAAACACTGTATGTTAACACGGTGACCATATGACTATCAGGAGTTTCGGGACCATATGAAATAATACTAGGGAAGATAACATGTCCTTTGTATAGCTAAAGAGATTTCCCAACCCCTGTGTCTGGCAAATATTTTATGGCTCTGGATACTCTTCCTATCATCAACCACTTTACAGAGTGTACTGGGGGTGTTTATCATGCAAATCACCAACACTAGGGTTACACCCAACTCTTTGGTTTTCAAGTTATTATTCTATGGCCGAATGCCCTTCTTATAACCAACCACTTCTCAGCATGTACAGGGTATGTTTATTGTTTAGATCCTCAACACTCTAACCCCTAAACTACATGTAGAGGGTGTGTTAACCATGTAGCCTGACATCACTCTAATAGCTGTCATGCTGTTGACACAACTGAAGAGTCCTCATAACCTCTTGTTTGGCACACATCTCTGGCTGGATGCCCTTCCTATCACCAACCACTCTACATGTACTGGGGATGTTTATCATGCAGATCACCAACACTAGAGAAACTGTCACATTCCTGGCATGAATAAAGAGTCCTCTCGACCCTTTTTAGGCATGATTTATACTGTAGGCTGCCCTTCATATTACCAACCACTTTACAAAGTAAAGTGGGTGCATTTATTGTGTAGCTCACCAACATTAGAGAGGCTGTCATACCCCTTGCACAGCATCCTCATGATCCTGCTTGGTATGATTTCTACTACAGGGTGCCCTTACAGAGTGCAATGGGTGCATTTATCATGGCACCCATACTAGAGAGAGTGTTTAACCCTTAAGCATTTAAACCGGTCATATCTGGCTAGAATTCCCTCACCTCTTTCTGTTCAAACCGGTTGTAAGTGGCCACTCATCATGATCATCATCATTTTACGTCCGCTTTTCTCTGCTTGCAAGGGTGGAACGGGAACTGATTCTGGCTTGATTGCTACAGATGGATGCCCTTCCTAACACCAACCTCATTTACAGAGAGTGCTGGGTGCTTTTTTGCCGTGTCACCTCCACGACCACTTTACAGTGGAATGATAGGGACCCTAGTCCCTATCATCTCATTTCTACAGCTGAGTAAACTGAAGCAATGTGAAATAAAGTGTCTTGCTCAAGGAAACAACACATCACCCGGTCTGAGAATCGAACTCACAACCTTTCGATTGCAAGGCCAATGCTCTAACCACTAAGCCATGTGCCTCCATAAAAAGTACTGATGTTAAGGTATTGTCCCTAAAATAAATAATATCAAAATCTCATAGATTCAAGATTATATGTTTCAGCTTCGGGCTTGTACCGGGGGGAAGTCGGGTCTTCTGTATATATATATATATATATATATATATATATATATATATATATATATATTCTGGCTAGCTGCAAACTTGGTCTAATTGAATTGATGTAGTTAGTTTAATTTTAAAGGGAAGAAGAAAGAGTGTGTATGTGTAGTTGTTGACAATGTGTCAGTTCCAATCTACATGCTTTATAAAAATACATTTTTCTCTCCCTTAAAAATAGCAGAGTTCTGGGGCTTTTTAAATACAGCCATATTGAAGAGTGAGGAGTTCTTTATTTACAGTGGCGAAAGGTTTGCCCAGCAACAATGTGCTCTTTTGCTACTATACAATAAAAACATACAGAGACAGTGGAGATTTCCTGAAAACAGGGAAACGGAAAAAAAATCACCCCCCACCCTAAAAAACCCACAGGAAACAAAGAAACAATAAAATAGAGCATTACCTCACTAGCAAACTGAAGCTTTTGTTCTTCCTTGTCATGGAGATCCTGGCGGAACTTACTGGCTGCTTTGTTCATTGCTTGGATATTCTCTTCGATCTGTTTGTTATTTTCGACTTCGGTGTTGTAAAACCTTTTACTCTCAGCTATGTCAAGTTCCTTCTGAGATATTCCACACTTCAGGAGATGGATTTGCTGTAATGACAGAGGGAAGACAACAAAGTAGTAGTAGTAGTAGTAGTAGTAGTAGTAGCAGTAGTAGTAGTAGCAGTAGTAGTGGTGGTGGTGGTTGTGGTGGTAGTGGTAGTGATAGTAGTAGTAGTGGTGGTAGTAGTAGTTGTAGTAGTAGTAGTAGTAGTAGTAGTAGCAGCAGTAGTAGTAGTGGTGGTGGTAGTGGTAGTGATGGTAGTAGTAGTGGTGGTGTTGGTAGTAGTAGTAATAGTGGTTGTAGTAGTAGTAGTAGTAGTAGTAGCGGTGGTGGTGGTGGTAGTAGCAGTAGTAGTGGTGGTGGTGGTTGTGGTGGTAGTAGTTGTTGTGGTGGTAGTAGTAGTAGTGGTGGTGGTGGTGGCAGTGGTAGTGGTAGTAGTAGTAGTGGTGGTAGTGGTGGTGGTAGTAGTGTTGATGGAGGAGGTGGTAGTAGTGGTGGTAGTGGTGGTGGTGGTAGTAATGGTGGTGGTAGTAGTGTTGGTAGTGGTAGTAGTAGTGGTGTTGGCGGTAGCAGTAGTAGTGGGGGTGGTGTTGGTGGCAGCAGCAGCAGTGGTGGTGATGGTGGTGACCAGCACAACCTAGAGAACTAAGTCTTTGTAATTGTTGCTATAGTGACCAGCACAACCTAGAGAACTAAGTCTTTGTAACTGTTGCTATAGTGACCAGCACAAACTAGAGAACTAAGTCTTTGTAACTGTTGCTATAGTGACCAGCACAACCTAGAGAACTAAGTCTTTGTAACTGTTGCTATAGTGACCAGCACAAACTAGAGAACTAAGTCTTTGTAACTGTTGCTATAGTGACCAGCACAACCTAGAGAACTAAGTCTTTGTAACTGTTGCTATAGTGACCAGCACAACCTAGAGAACTAAGTCTTTGTAATTGTTGCTATAGTGACCAGCACAACCTAGAGAACTAAGTCTTTGTAACTGTTGCTATAGTGACCAGCACAACCTAGAGAACTAAGTCTTTGTAATTGTTGCTATAGTGACCAGCACAACCTAGAGAACTAAGTCTTTGTAACTGTTGCTATAGTGACCAGCACAACCTAGAGAACTAAGTCTTTGTAACTGTTGCTATAGTGACCAGCACAAACTAGAGAACTAAGTCTTTGTAACTGTTGCTATAGTGACCAGCACAACCTAGAGAACTAAGTCTTTGTAACTGTTGCTATAGTGACCAGCACAACCTATAGAACTAAGTCTTTGTAACTGTTGCTATAGTGACCACCACAGACTAGAAAACTGTCTTTGTAACTGTTGCCATAGTGACCACCACAAACTAGAAAACTAAGCTGTAAATGTTGCTATAGTGACCACCACAGACTAGAAAACTAAGTCTGTGTAACTGTTGCCATAGTGACCACCACAAGCTAGAAAACTAAGTCTGTGTAACTGTTGCCATAGTGACCACCACAAGCTAGAAAACTAAGGCTGTGTAACTGTTGATATAGTGACCAGCACAAACTAAGGCTGTAACTGTTGCTATAGTGACCAGCACAAACTAAGGCTTTGTAACTGTTGCTATAGTGACCAGCACAGACTAGAAAACTAAGTCTGTGTAACTGTTGCAATAGTGACCAGCACAATCTAGAGAACTAAGGCTGTAACTGTTGCTATAGTGACCAGCACAAACTAAGGCTTTGTAACTGTTGCTATAGTGACCAGCACAGACTAGAAAACTAAGTCTGTGTAACTGTTGCAATAGTGACCAGCACAATCTAGAGAACTAAGGCTGTAACTGTTGCTATAGTGACCACCACAGACTAGAAAACTAAGTCTGTGTAACTGTTGCAATAGTGACCAGCACAATCTAGAGAACTAAGGCTGTAACTGTTGCTATAGTGACCACCACATACTAGAAAACTAAGTCTGTGTAACTGTTGCAATAGTGACCAGCACAATCTAGAGAACTAAGGCTGTAACTGTTGCTATAGTGACCACCACAGACTAGAAAACTAAGTCTGTGTAACTGTTGCTATAGTGACCAGCACAATCTAGAGAAACTGATTGAAAATGAAAATGCCACAGTCTTGTGGGACATTGTAATTGCAAGAGATAGTGTCATTGAAGAGAGAAAGCCTGACGTTATTGTGATGGATAAGAATGAGAAGTGTTGGGTAATTGATGTGGTTGTAACAGGGGGTCATTTTATGAGAGGGAAGGAAAAAAGAAAATATTGACAACTAATGTAAGCTGGCAGTTGAAATTGCTAGAGTGTGGGACAAAAATATGACAAGAGCAATAGTGATAGAACAAGCATAACGATTGGTCAGTAAAAATATTACCAATAGTGATGGGAGCATTTTGATTGGTCAGTAAAAATATTACCAATAGTGATGAGAGCATAACGATTGGTCAGTAAATATATTACCACTAGTGATGGGAGCATTTTGATTGGTCACCGAAAATATTAGCAATATTGATGGGAGCATTACGATTGGTCAGTAAAAATATTACCAATAGTGATAGAAGCATTTTGATTGGTCACCAAAAATATTACCAATATTGATGAGAGCATTACGATTGGTCAGTAAAAATATTACCAATAGTGATAGGAGCATTTTGATTGGTCACCAAAAATATTACCAATAGTGATGAGAACATTACGATTGGTCAGTAAAAATATTACCAATAGTAATAGGAGCATTATGATTGGTTACCAAAAATATTACCAATAGTGATAGGAGCATATTGATTGGTCAGTAAAAATATTACCAATAGTGATAGGAGCATTTTGATTGGTCACCGAAAATATTACCAATAGTGATGAGAGCATTATGATTGGTCAGTAAAAATATTACCAATAGTGATAGCATTTTGATTGGTCACCGAAAATATTACCAATAGTGATGAGAGCATTATGATTGGTCAGTAAAAATATTACCAATAGTGATAGGAGCATTTTGATTGGTCACCGAAAATATTACCAATAGTGATGAGAGCATTATGATTGGTCAGTAAAAATATTACCAATAGTGATAGGAGCATTTTGATTGGTCACCGAAAATATTACCAATAGTGATAGGAGCATTTTGATTGGTCACCGAAAATATTACCAATAGTGATGAGAGCATTATGATTGGTCAGTAAAAATATTACCAATAGTGATAGGAGCATTTTGATTGGTCACAGAAAATATTACCAATAGTAATAGGAGCATTATGATTGGTCAGTAAAAATGATAGCAATAGGAGCATTATGGTTGGTCAGTAATGACAATAGTAATAGAAGGAGCATGATGATTGGTCAGTAAAAATGATAGTGATAGAAGGAACATTATGATTGGTCAGTAAAAACAATAGTGATAAAAGGAGCATTATGATTGGTCAGTGAAAATGTAGTGTTATAGGATGGAAACTGGCATTTTATTAAATATAACTATTCTGTAAAAATTTGATTTGTTGAGGAACTTTGAACAGTCTGTGCAATGTATATTCAATCTGAGGTTATTTGACTTGGGTGATTAAATAGCACCAGTCTATTGGAATCGCAGGCTTAGGATGACCCCCCCCCCCCCAGCCTTGTTGAGCAAGAAGAAGAAGAAGACTAGTCTAAGAATTGAGCAAACTTGGAATATAATATAATAAAGGTTTCTACTTTTGGCACAAGGCCAGCAATTTTGGGGGAGGGGAAAGGCAATTAAATCGAGCCCGGTGCATTACTGGTACTTTATCTTATCGACCCCGTAAGGATGAAAGGCAAAGTCAACCTCGGCAGAATTTGAACTTAGATCGTAAAGGGACGTAACTCTATGATGCAAAGCATGGCGTCCGACCCTCCACCGATACTGCCAATCCACCGCCCTAACATGGCGTCC
>OZ024749.1:6762619-6772619 GCA_964016885.1 Eledone cirrhosa
TTGTGTTTTCTTTCCTATCCTCTTTGGAAAACAATCTTTAATTATATATAGTCCGACAAAACATATATTTCTATATTTGATACAAGAAATAAATTTATGTTTTACCAAATATATTTGCCGGTTTCGTTTGATTATGAAAATCTGATCAAAACATAATTTATATAGTTTCACAAACTTCCAAATTATTAAATATATGGCTATTTTCACAAACTTCCAAGTTATTAAATATATGGCTATTTTAAATCTGAATCAGCTTCTTCTATATATACTTGTGTAGTTGTCTTGGTTGGTGTAGAAGTCAAGTTCAAAAAGTCAAGATTACATTGAACTAATAGAAAATTTATACTGGAGTGTCTTTTCTATCTAAATAAAAACACAGATAACAGTCTGGCATGGAAATAAACTTAGTGCTACCTTCAGTGAAATATGTAGAGGTACGTGGCCTGGTGGTTATAATCATAATGCTGTAGCTTTGATTCCTAGCCAAGGTTGTGTGTTGTGTTCTTAAGTGAAATACTTCATTACATGTTGCACCATTAAAGTCAGTTGAATATAAATGCCAGCAATTGCTGGGAGTTTAACCCTGCAATGGACTCATGTCCTGTCAAAGAGGGAGTCTAGCATGGATTAGTTGTAAGGGTGTTGGACTTATGATCATAATACCATGGATTTCATTCCTGGACTGGGTTTGTGTTGTGTTCTTAAGCAAAATACTTCAGTTCACGTTGCTCCATTATACTCAGTTGAAAATGAGTACCAGCAATAGCTGGGAGTTTAACCCTGTGATGGACTGGCATCCTGTCCAGGAGGAGGTCACGTGCTCTCAATTGTTTCATGCCATGGAAATCGGGATAAACACCAACCTGAGGAGCTTCCGGGCTTGAGACAAACTTTAGACTTTATTAGATGATTAAATATAAACAGCATAAGTTTCCACAGAAAACAGCACAGCTCCCATGACTTTCGGAAACATTTTTTCATGCTCAGAGTTGCTGAAGCATGGAACAAACTCCCTGCATCAGTTGTTAGCTGTCGAGACACTGCATCCTTTAAAACCTCCATCAGTTGTTAGCTGTCGAGACACTGCATCCTTTAAAACCTCCATGGAACAAACTACCTGCATCAGTTGTTAGCTGTCGAGACACTGCATCCTTTAAAACCTCCATAGAACAAACTACCTGCATCAGTTGTTAGCTGCCGAGACACTGCATCCTTTAAAACCTCCATGGAACAAACTCCCTGCATCAGTTGTTAGCTGCCGAGACACTGCATCCTTTAAAACCTCCATGGAACAAACTCCCTGCATCAGTTGTTAGCTGCCGAGACACTGCATCCTTTAAAACCTCCATGGAACAAACTCCCTACATCAGTTGTTAGCTGCCGAGACACTGCATCCTTTAAAACCTCCATGGAACAAACTCCCTGCATCAGTTGTTAGCTGCCGAGACACTGCATCCTTTAAAACCTCCATGGAACAAACTCCCTGCATCAGTTGTTAGTTGTCGAGACACTGCATCCTTTAAAACCTCCATGGAACAAACTCCCTAAATTAGTTGTTAGCTGCCGAGACACTGCATCCTTTAAAACCTCCATGCTTCCTGAGATTCGCCAACACTACACCTAATTTTCCCCCTCCATACACACGCACACATGTATATCATGACTCATACACTATTCACTTCCCTGACATTTTTATATTATTCTATGTACTATACATGCACCCTTGATGAGTTGTAGTGAACCTGAGCACTGTACACAATAATTTCATCATTATTATATGCAAATAAGTATTTCAAGTCAATGTTTTCTATTTGTTATATGTAAATGAGTATCTCCAGCACATGATCATTGCACAAAATTCTTTATCAACTCTAGTCTATTCCATGCCACTATCGATTGAGTGAGTGTTACTGATGAAAGATTAACAAATCTTGAAACAGTGCTGTCTGACATTCTAAAAACATACTGGCAATTGTGTGATATATTCACAGAGGGTAATAGCAAAAATTAAATTTTATTCATGAAGAAAAAATATTTTCTTCGATAGTGAGGTTACCCATATATTTATTGTGTATAAACATATAATGTATGTTTTCATACTCCTTCCTCTCTCTCTCTTAGACTTTATATATATATATGAAAATTAGAATTGGTGCTCTGAAATAGCGATGTATACATGAATGTATATATAGTATATTTGGCAATACACTGTATGCTTAATTAAAAATATTTTAAAGACCTTATGCTATTGTTTTAAAGTAGTGACTATGTCACTTACTTCTTTTTTCAACAAACGAAGGGAGATAAGCTGACAGATCTCTGTTTCATACTGTTGGTAATCATCAGAGCTTAGCACTCGCAATTGATCAGCTCAAGGTTCAATCTGTATCGATCGGGTCCAACTCTGGAATCAAAAGCTCATCACTCATTTGTTAGCGCAATGATGGAATGATATATATATCTATATATATATAGAGGGAGAGAGATATATAGTAAGGTGTATTATTGGTTGTGTCAAATGGTCCAATAAATATTTGTTAGCAATATTAAGTTCCAGCGTCTTTTACAGCTATTGGGAGATAGAGACTTGATAGTTTTATGACCCTAACTGAAGACGATAGCAGTCGCCGTGTTTGACTTCTTGATCTTCATATGAAGGACTAAACTCTGTGAGTGAACATCGTTAATTTTCCCCCTCATATCAAGGATTTGAAGACATTTTCACCTGACGAGATCAGTGATAATCGATCATGGCTACACGATTGATCTATCTGTCTCTTATTGAAACATGTGTCGTGATTAAGATGATTGGAAATTTATACCATGCCTTCGGATCTTTATTTTGATATATATATATATATATATTTTGTATATTTATATACATATCGATGTATTGACGGAGTAAAACACACTTCAACAACATGTGTACCTGTCTTTCCCACACCAATTCGGACTGCCTGAAGAGGTCACAGCCAATGATGGCTGTCACCGAAATATATATAGCAGTATATCTATAATTTATAATAAACGAAGCCAAATTTTACATATTTGACTTAATTATTTCATATATATATATAGAGAGATTTTGAGTATATGTTGGTTGTATACCACACTAATTCGGACTGCCTGAAGAGGTCACAGCCAAAGATGGCTGTCACTGAAATATATATAGCAGTAATAAACGAAGCTAAATTTTAAACATTTGACTTTTTATTTAACTTTATTTTATATATATATATATATATATATATATAGTTATATTTGGTAAGGGTCATATTGTTATAATATTGCCAGAAATATATAATTATAACAATATGACCCTCCCCCAATAGAACAATATTTGTTTAAACACATAATTTCATATGAAAAACCTTACAAAACAAATATATCATCATTCATCATTTCATTTTACGTCCGCTTTTCCCTGCTTATATAAGATTGGATGTGGTAAAAAGCAGTTAGACCATTACTCACCAGAGTACTCAATATTTGGGGTAGTAGAGTAGGTAATATGAACAAATTCAGGACCCAGGCGGCTAAGCTCCAACCTCTAGATAAGAACACAATTCTAATTGAGTTTGGATCTAGGTGTTGAAAAGGCCGATGCTCAGGCGTCAGGGTCCTGAATATTTTCAATGTGCGTGAACGACAAAGCATAGACGAGTTGAGAAAGAAATTGGGTATAAGAGGGGTAAGTTGTGGTGTGCAGGAGAGAAGGCTGAGATGGTATGGACATGTGATGCGCATGGAGGATGACCGATGGGTGAAGAAGTGCCAGGAAGTCCCAGTGGAGGGAAGATGCAGTAGAGGAAGACTATAGAACATGGGCGGAGGTGGTGAGAGCAGACCTCAGATTGCTGAAACTCACTGAGGAGATGACGAAGGACCGTGACAAGTGGAGAGATGCTGTGCTGAATAGGACCCGTCCAACCCTTGAAAGCAGGGAAAAGCGGACGTAAAATGATGATGATGATGATGATATAGACAAACACACATACATATATGTATCTGTGGATGTTTGTATATAAAGATTCAGTGCCTAGGTCATTCCCAGTTGATTCAACAATCTGTGTCTTTATGTAAATTGGAAAGTTTCATCTAATAAATATATGTAATAACAACCTTAATATGACTTCTACCGAAACAAAGTGATTGTATTCTAATTGAATTACAGAGGAAATCTAACAGAATAATTACATCAGGCCATCGTTAGTTGTCAAATTAATAGTAATTATTTATTCAAATTAAACTTATTACACTACTTAAATATTCACTACTAACTACAGATTTTCATTAAATATTAACAATATATAACTTCAACTTTTGAATTTTTATCTGGCTAACATTGCTTCTGAGAATTGTTGTGTGACTAAAGTGGTAATGTGTTGTTTGAATGGACACTTTAAGGTATACAAGTGTATATATATATATATATATATATATATATATATATGTGTGTATATAAACAAACAAATACACATGTATAAATATGTAAATATATATATGTATTATATCATCATCAACGTTTAACGTCCGTGTTCCACGCTCGCATGGGTTTGGACGGGAGTTTTCCCACTTGAGGCAAAGAGTAGTTGTCTTGCTCGCATAGGACTGTCTGGCGGGTTTTCTACGGCTGGATGCCCTTCCTAACACCAACCATATTTACAGTGTGGAACTGGGAGGTTTGTACCGTGTTGCCTACACGGCCACATTACAGTGTGGACTGTGTGTTTTTTTGTCGTGACACCTACACGACCTCATTTGTTTCGGGCTGGATGTTGTGGTACCAACATAACTTTACATTGAAAGGGGTGGTGTGGATGGGGTGGGGGTAGTGGGACGGGGATGTATTTTGTTAGAGGTGCCTATTGACTGTAGTAGGTTTCACTTTGTACTTAGGTAAGGCGGGTCTTCTCTATTACTGTGTAGCGCCAAAGATCTTGGTACAGTGACATTGTCTTAGAGAGGTGTAAGTGTGTGACGTCGGAATTTATCAAGTCATCCCAGGTTTTTCTGGGTCTGCCTACTCTGGTGGCTACCGTCTATTTTTATTGCCTTCCACTTTTTTATACAGCTGTCGTCTTTCATGCGCATCACGTGACCAACGTAGTCTTCTCTCGAGTAAACAACATCTGATCCCTCTTATTTCTAATTTTTGCCTTAGTTCGTTTATGCTTTGCCGTTCACGTATATTTCTATTACACATCCAGCGGAGCATGCAAGCTTCGTTCCTCTCTAGTCTGCGTATATCCTCTGCACACAATGCCCAAGTCTCACTGCCATGTAACATTGCTGTTCGTATGCAGGCATCATACAGCCTGCCTTTCATTTTTAGGGAGAACCCTTTAGCGGCTAATAGTGGTATAAGCTCTCTGAACTTTTTCCATCCCGTTCTGACTCTAGCTACTGTACTTTCAGAGCACCCTCCCCCACTGCTGATTTTGTCACCCAGGTAACGGAAGCTGTCCACTATTTCTATAGAACCATCTGTGCAATGGAATGAGCTAGTATTCTCTGGGCACTTGCTGCTACTTATTGCACCAGAGCACCGGCCACATATAAAATCTATGTTCTTAGTTAGCTTACCTGTGATCCCACTACATCTTTTATGCACCCATACTTTGCATTTGGGACATAAAATGGAGTTTCTACCTACTCCTTTCCTACACACTGAGCATGGCCATTTCCCGGATGGGACCGGCGCCTTATATATATATATATATATGTATATATATATATATATATATAAAGTATTTCTGTAGAAAGGGTAAAGGAAAGGAGAGTACTCCTAAGTAAGCTATTAAATAAAATGTCATTCTGAATAGCAATTTCAGATGTCTGTGTCGAGCTCATCTGTCTCCATGAAACCTTTGGTAAATGGAATAATTGTCTTATGTTGTTTATTACATAACTATATATATATACTAGCAGAATGGCTTGGCGTTGTTCAGGATTTGCTCTAGGGTTCTTATATATTTGATATATATTTATCCTTATCGAGCCTCGTGAAATAAATAAGTTTGTTTATATTTTGTTATTGTGTATGCAAAAATATCTGTACACGAATATATAATTATATATATTAAAATAACAGATTAAAGTTTAAGCAAAAAATCGCTGCTTTCACCCTTAACGGGATCTTCTGAAACTACAAAAATCAATCTGTGAACGCAGAAGTAAATATTTTGAAAAACGTTACACACTATATATACATATATACACACACTATATATACATATATACACACACACACAGATAGCGATGTCATAATGTCGTAATGCAGACAGCCAGACATACAGACAGATAGTATAAGGGCGCAACGTTATATCTATGTATCTATCTAAAAAGAAAGACTAAGAATTATAGAGAGAGATCGCTAAATCGCCTAATGCGGTCCCTAGGGCATTGAAAATTTGAAATATCTTTTGCTCAAACCCCTCACAGGACCACAAGTATTACATGTGTAAAGTTTGAAAAAGATCGGTTGGGTGATTCTCGAGTTTTAGGAAGTCAGACAGACAGACATTCTCTGTCTTAGATATATACTAGCAGAAAGGCTCGGCGTTGCTCGGGATTTGCTCTAGGGTTCTTATATATTTGATATATATTTATCCTTATTGAGCCTCGTGAAATAAATACGTTTATTTATATTTTGTTATTGTGTATGCAAAAATATCTGTACACAAATATATAATTATATATATATATATCTAAAACAGAGAATGTCTGTCTGTCTGTCTGTCAGCTCACTAAAACTTGAGAACCACCCAACCGATTGTTTTCAAACTTTGCACATGTAATACTTATGGTCCGGTGAGTGTTTTGAGCAAAAGATATTTCAAATTTTCAATGCCCTAGGGACCGCATTAGGTGATTTAGCGTTCTCTCTATATAATTCTTAGTCTTTCTTTTTAGATAGATACATAGATATAACGTTGCGCCCTTATAATATCTGTCTGTATGTCTGGCTGTCTGCATTACGTCATTATGACGCGATCAGTGTGTGTGTGTGTGTGTATATATGTATCGTAATACAGACAGCAAGACATATAGCTTTCCTTTCCCTCTTCCAGCGTCTGTCTCTCTCTCTCTCTCTCTCTCTCTCTCTCTCTCGCTATCCCCCTCTTTTAGTCTGTCTGTTTCTTTCACTCTCACTCTTTCTCTTTATAACTCACTCACATTAATACTAAAGGGTTAAGGTATTGTTCTCAAAATAAATAATATTAAATATATGAGATTTTTATATTATGTGAGATAAAGCCTTTACCATGAAAATAATATAGTATATAATGTAAATGTTAAAGGGTTAATTCCGTCAGACCATGTGAGAAAGTTTATAATCACTCCTGCACACATATACACTCACGCATACAAACGCACACAAACTCACACGCGCACGTACACATATACGCAATAGTTATTCCACTGTCATGTATCTTTGACGCATAAAACTCTCAAAAGACGACGTCTGTCACTCTCTCTCTCTCCCGCTATCCCCCTCTTTTAGTCTGTCTGTTTCTTTCACTCTCACTCTTTCTCTCTGTAACTCGTTCACATTTCTCCTCTCTATCGAAAAACGCTGTGACGAATGGGGAAAAAGAGGAGGATGAGTAGAGATCCACTTCTTCACTTCGCCTCTCCGTTTCTTTCTCACCCCTCTCACTCCCTCATTATGTACATACATTGGCCACTTCACTAATTCGATCCCTAGGTCAGAATAATTCGAAATTCTCTTTTGCTCAAATCACTTCCGGGGCCATACGCGTTACATGTGTAGAGTTTGAAAAAAACGGTTGGGTACTTCTCGAGTTTTAGGGAAACAGACACACAGACAGACATCCTCTGTTATATATATATATATAATTGAAAAAGTGAAGAATAACATGGTCAACAGTACAAAAAAGGGTTTTATTTACAGTCTGACAATTGTTTCACTGATTAAGTTGTCAATTTCAAATACGTTGTTAGCTTAACCAGATCATCGGAGATAAATGACTGTTATATGTTCAGAATTCAAATTGTATTTGAATTCTGAACATATAACAGTCATTTATCTCCGATGATCTGGTTAAGCTAACAATGTATTTGAAATTGAGTGGCACTGCTTCAAGTGTTCAGCAATTTTTAGACAACTTAATCAGTGAAACAATTGTCAGACTGTAAATAAAACTCTTTTTTGTACTGTTGACCATGTTATTCCCTTTTTCAATGTTATTACTCCAAGATAAACATACATAGGAATACAAGTGAAATCATAAACTCGTCCCCTACGTAAACCCCTTGTTGAGTCAAACAACGCCGTACACTAAAACTATCCATAATACGAAGTATTCACAACCTCTAACTGGATTACCTATAACGATATTTTGTTATCCCTTATATATATATATATCATCATCATCATTTTACGTCCTCTTTTTCCCTGCTTGCAAGGGTGGGACGGGAACTGATTCTGGCTTGATTTCTACAGCTGGATGCCCTTCCTAACACCAACCTCATTTACAGTGAGTGCTGGGTGCTTTTTTGCCGTGGCACCTCCACGACCACTTTACAGTGGAATGATAGGGACCCCAGTCCCTATCATCTCATTTCTACAGCTGAGTAAACTGGAGCAATGTGAAATAAAGTGTCTTGCTCAAGGAAACAACACATCACCCGGTCTGAGAATTGAACTCACAACCTTTTGATTGCAAGGCCAATGCTCTAACCACTAAGCCATGTGCCTCCATTTGAGGCTTGTTTGCATAATTGCAAACGAATCGAAGCCGTACCTATGTAAACACCGGGGGGGGGGGCGTTAGCCCCCTGGTGGTATCCAGTAGAAGCTAGGAGGACAACCGTCTATACATTTCAGGCTTGACTGGCCTTCGTCAGGACGATCCCTCCCCCCTCTTGCGACTCAATATATATATATATATATATATATATATATATATATATATATATATATATATATATATATATACATAAATATACATACATAAATATGTAAATACATACATACATATATATATATAGGCAAAATTATTAGTAAAAGAGTTACAAGCAATTAAAACATATCTTTATAAAGATCTTACATATGTTTCACCCAATGGGACTCGTCTGAGGCAGATACCAGGACAACAAAGTTTTTAATAAAATAACCTGTACAGGTAGAATAATACTTTAACATCAGAATGCATTGTTAAGTATAGAAAAATGGAGGAGAGGTGTTTATCACCGCTCTGCTTATCCTTGTACACTAAATATTAACCTTCTCTAATATTTAATCCTGATAACCCAAGCATTGATCACTTACGCATCCACTTTTGGCATGTAATACTCTCTATCACACCTCCTTCTATCCTCCTTTACGATACTGTAACTTTTTATTATATATATATATATATATATATATTGGTAAACGGAATAGAAAATGCTGACAAATTGTTCACAGTGAAAAATAGTTTAATTAGGAATAAATGAGAATTAGTAATTGTATTGGTTAGTATTCAGTTTTGGTTTTAAGTTTTACCGGTTGCGCATATATATATATATATATATATATATATAGATATATATTCACAGACATATATTCATATGTAGTTGATGGATAAGAGAAAAGAGCTCTGTACTGAAGTAGAGTTGAAATGTCCATTTGTTATGGCTAAATTGTGGGCCTTGTTACACTGGCGTTTCATCTGCACATGCACACATTACCAACCCTGTATGTGCACAGGTAAAACTACTTAGTAATTTTACTCACTATTTAACCATAATAAATGAATAATATTTTTATCTATCTATCTATCTATCTATCTATCTATCTATCTATATAAATATTTATACATACACCAATTAAACAAAGTCACAGGTGTTTTGGCAACTTTTCACGGTGTGGCTCAATGGAGAATTAATAAATTAATCAGAGCGAAATACTATAGAGTAAAGCATGTTCAGAGAATTATTTGATAATATATATACATCATCTCTACTCCCAATCAGCATAATTAACCACACA
>OZ024749.1:6777619-6807619 GCA_964016885.1 Eledone cirrhosa
ATACCATATTTATTTTTTGATACCCAGATTCCTGATGATTTCTAAAGAATGAAACAGTTCTAGTCCTGTAGAATCTCATCTATATTAAAACTTATATATATATATATATATAACCCATGCTAGCATGGAAAATGGATGTTAAACGAAGATGATGATGATATATATATATATATATACAGGGTGTGGACGATATTTGTTCGCAATTTTCAACTGCTAATTTTATGCAAATTTATTTTACTTCCATTGTCACTCTTGTCTTCATAAAAACAGTGACTATATTTCCATTATTTATTTTCAGAATAATTGATTATGAATAATTTTGAACCTCCAAATTTGTGGTAGAGACACGGAATTTTTCTTGGAATCCGCACCGGGAGGACAAAAAAGGACCAGAAGATCAACCCCCAGAACAACAGGTGGCTCGCTGTCTCATACAAAGACATGCCCAGAGTCATGCAGAGAAAGTTTCCAGCGACCACATTGGTCTTAGGTGTCGTCAGCAGTCAAGGTGATGTCATGCCACCTCACTTCTTCCCTGAGGGCCTCAAGCTGAACACCGATGGTTACATCCGCATTCTGAGTGAGGTAGTAAAGCCCTGGATCGACCAGGTAGCTGCAGATAAGCCATACCTGTGGCAGCAAGACTCAGCACCCTGCCATACCAGCCGAAAGACCCAAGCCTGGCTGTCAGAGAACTTCGTCGACCACACTTCACCTGACATCTGGCCTCCCAGCTTGCCTGACTGCAACCCCCTCGACTTCTTTGCATGGGGCGCAGTGGAACAAGACACCAACAGATCTAGCTGCAATACGAAAGACGATCTGAAGGCCAAGATCACAAGTGCCTTCAGGGGCCTAAGTCGGGGGACAGTGACGAAGACCTGTAGCTAGTTCCGAGGCCGCCTTGAGGCCGTCATCAAAGTCAATGGCGGGTTGATTGAGTGAGATCGAAAGAACAAGTCATGAAGACAAACTGACCCAAGTTTGATAAATATATCTTAAAAAATAAAACTACTGTGTTATTTTTTCCTAGACAGTAATCTTGCGAACAAATATCGTCCGCACCCTGTATATAAATCCTGCCATCTTAAGAAATACATATATATTAAGAGAGAGAGAGAGAAAGAGAGGGGGAGAGAGAGAGTTCAAGCTGAAACAAAGAAGACAAACAGGGAGAACAATTATATAAATTCTTATTAGTTTTATGCTTGTAGCTCAAGAAAATGTGTGCGTATTTGTGTGCCTGTTTGTGTGTGCTTGTGTGTGTGTGTGCCTGTGTGTGTGTGTGTGTGTGCCTGTTTGTGTGTGTCTCTGTGTGTGTGTGTCTGTGTGTGTGTGTGTGCGCCTGTTTCTGTGTGTCTGTATGGGGGTGTCTGTGTGTGTGTATGTATGTGTCTGTTTGTGTGAATCATAAATCTAATCACAAAGCTGTTTCTAATATTCTAATTTCCATCTGAGTGAACTGGAGCAACGCGAAGCAAAGTATCTTACTCAAAGACACAATGTGACATACAATACAGGAACCAAACCCATGGCCCCTTGTGTGTAAAACAACACCCTAACCAACAGAGCACATGTCTCCAACTCTACTTAGCATTCTGCCTTCGTTTGGTGGCATCACAATCTATATATATAAAACTGTGGTTGTCTGTCTGTCTATCGATTTTTGGCACACATCTCCTCTTAGAATCTCTCACGGAATTGCACAGAAATTGCTATACTTGTACATTGAGCCCTAGCGAAGACATCGGAAAAAAATATTTCAAATTGACCCACCCTATGTGACGAAATCGAATATAATGTATCGATTTTTGAGCGTAAGTTATCAGTTATTTCCCTTTGTTCTGTTTACATTGAGCGTCTTACGTAAAAAATTACGCTGGCTTTCTCAGCGTTTAAAATGACATTAACACAATACACGAACAGTTGTCGAGCCAGCAAAATATTGACTTGCAAAATTCATCAGTTCGAACACTAAGCTTCCGTTTTGCTTCATTTCCATTTAAAAGCATTTTAAAACAATATTTTTACTTGAAAACAAGTCTATTTAAAGACTACGTAAAACAAGCAAATATTTCAGGCGTGCAGACAGACAGTCGTGCAGAGAGGTGATATAGGCGTGCAGACAGACATAACTGATAATTTGGTTACGCTAATGTTTTTCTCTGCGTTGCAGTGTTTACATTTTCGATCTTTGTTAATAAATAATCAGTGCAGTTTCTATCCCCAGCATCCTCTTTTGTTATAACATTCGGGTTATCGTTATGTTTTCTTAACTTCATAAGGCATATTGTTGGTTGAGGGAATATTAATCAAAAACACCACATGCAAGTCTGCACAGTAGACACTACAGTTTTTAAGCCAAAAAAGAAACTTAACATTGTAACTTTAACACAGCTACTGAGCGACCCCGAGCAACGCCGGGCTTTACTGCTAGTATATATATACAACTATTATAATAGCTGTCCAGAGAGAGTGCTGGATTGGCAGAATGGTTAGAGCATCAGAAAAACTAGTTTGCAGAATATAGTTAGGACCTTTATGTTCTTCTTCTTCTTCTTCTTCTTCACCCACTTATTCCTGAGAGGGTCGTGGGGGCAGAGTCCTCAAACACTCCTTCCAATGGGTCCTGTCAGAAGCAACCATCTCCAACTGATCTGGCTGGTTCCCCGAGCATGACCAGCCAAGCTCATCATCATCATCATCACCATCGTTTAACGTCCATCTTCCACGCTTGCATGGGTTTGGACGGGAGTTTTCCCACTTGAGGCAAGAGTGGTTGTCTTGCTCATATAGGACTGTCTGGCGGGTTTTCTACAGCTGGATGCCCTTCCTAACCCCAACCACATTTACAGTGTGGGTCTGGGAGGTTTTTACCGTGTTACCTACACGGCCACATTACAGCGTGGACCGTGTGTTTTTTGTCGTGACACCTACACGACCTCATTTATTTCGGACTGGATGTTGTGGTACCAACATAACTTTACATCGAAAGGGGTGGTGTGGTTGGGGTGGGGGTGGTGGGACGGGGTATATTTTTGTTAGAGGTGCCTACTGACTGTAGTAGGTTTCGCTTTGTACTCATAGATGTTATCTAACAATCTTGCTTGGGATCTTCCCCTGGGTGCTCTGCATGTTGTTTTTTTCCCATAAAAACTGTCAAGCGATTCTTTCCTGAGACATTCTACCCACAAATCCATAGTCTTGGAGCTGTGATCTCTCAATTCGGAGAAGTAGCGGCTCCACCTGGAGTGACTCTTTGATCTCTGAGCTACGCACTTTATCGAGTAATGTTACTCCAAAGACCCCCCACCCCCCACCCCCCACCCTGCATTCAAATTTCACTATGGTCAGCTTTACCTCTCATCCTTCTGAGATATTGATAAAATAATGTACCGGTAATGTACTGGGGTTTTTTTATAATTGACTTTCATTGTTTACACAAATCGCTGGCTCAGTGATTAAATTAAGACATTTTGAAAATTGGGAAACAGTTATTTGTCACATGAAATTCTGCCCCTTTAAAACAACAACAACAGCAACAACAACAACAACAACAACAACAGAAGCAACAGCAGCAACAACAACAGCAACAACAACAGCAACAACAACATGGCAGCAGCTCTTTCATATTTCACATATTCATGCTGCTAATACCTTGCTGAAAGATATTGATATGATGGAATAATATTTCATTTTCCACATAATTTAGTGATTGTTGGCTGCGTAGCAAACGAATTTCATCATCATCATCATCATCAACATCATCACCACTATTATCAACATCACCACCATCATCATCATCACCATCATCATCATCATCATCATCACTATTATCAACATCATCACCACTATTATCAACATCATCACCACCACCATCAACAACATCACCATCATCACCATCACCATCACCACCATCACCACCATCATCACCACTATTATCAACAACATCATCACCGTCATCATCATCATCAATGTCACCAATCTCATCAACAATGCCAGAATCAATGAAATCTTCATTGTTATTCAGTCTCCCTCCTCCCCTACGGGTTTGACACTACCACCACCACTGCAACCACTACTGCGACCACCACCATCATCATCATCACAATCACCATCATCATCACTACCACCACCACCCATCACCTGTATTGTCATTGTCATCACTATGATCAAAACCATCATCACCACCACCACCATCACTAACCATCACTAACATCCCCATCACTACCATCACCATCACTACCATCACCACCACTACCATCACCATCACTACCACCACCATCAACACCACCAAGACCAATCCAGTTGTGTAAACAGCTTAGCATCTTAACAGCAAGTGTCACACTCAACATTCTCAATTGACCGCAGGGAAGAAACATTTGTTTTTCTCTTGAATCTCTGTCCATCTCCTCTAGAGCTTTCATGTCAGTCACTGCTGTCTTCCAACTGCCAGTAGAAGGTCAAATTCACACCCTTGAAAATCCTATAAAATGCCCCCTCATCTAACTACTCAGCATATATAAAAGAAAGCATCAGTCCAGCATATATAAAAGAAAGCATCAGTCCAGCATCAGTCCAGCATATATAAAAGAAAGCATCAGTCCAGCATCAGTCCAGCATATATAAAAGAAAGCATCAGTCCAACCTCCCCCTTTACCTTGTTATGTTTCCCAGATTTCACCCCAATCCATCCACCCACAACTAAAAAATAATTAAAAAATAAAAACAATTATAGAATTGGGCCATCTGAATTATTTCTCACATTCCACTTTACTTTTACCTTTTTCTTCTTTGCCCACTTATTCTTGAGAGTGTTGTGGGAGCAGAGTCCTCCTCAAACACTCTTTCCAGTGGGTTCTGTGGGAAGCAACCTCCTCCAACTGATCCGGCTTGACCCCAAAGCAAGACCAGCCAAGCTCTTGGATGTTACCCACCTATCTTGCACGGGGTCTACCCATGGGTCTCTTGCCAGTTGGTTTGGCCTTTAATCCTTTAGTGTTCAAACCGGCCAAAATTCTCTACTCTTTCTGTTGAAACTGGCTGTAACTGGTTGCTCAAACTGATGTTAAGGTAATTTTTTCAAAATAAATACTTTCAAAATCTCATAGATTCGATATTATGTGAGATAATTATGTGAGGTAAAGCCTTTACCATTAAAATATAATAGTATATATAACATAATGTGAATGTTAAAGGGTTTAAAATCAATCTGTCCAGCGATTCTTTTCTGAGACATTTTAACCTGATGCCAGTAGTATCGGAGCTGTGATCTCTCAATTCTCGTTATGCAAATTAGTTTATAACCAAATTGTGTTTTATCCAACGTTGTAATATATTTGGTTTTTATTTTAATATTGTTGTGTAACTCCTCCAAGTTTATATCTTAACTTTGATGAGAATTTTTTATCCTCTGCTTCCCTCCTAGCTAAGTATACTTGTCACCTAGCTTCCCTCCTGGTCTCTATGTAATGTACCCTGCTTCCCCCATTCTTCCATTCTTTCCATGCCTGTCTCTTGGCCTTACTGCCTCATCTACCTTATTGTTCCACCACCAAGTCACTCTCCTCCTGCCTGTGGTCTTACTCCAGCCACAGATCTCATCCGTCATCTTTAGTTAGTTAGTTTTTAGGGACTCCCAGTGCTCTTCTACATTGAATGTCTCTATCTGTTCTTCGTTACTGTCATAGGCGTTGAGTAAAATATCTTTAAATCTGTTACTGGCTGAGGGGTCTTTCAGCTTCCAGATCTTTCTTCTCCAGGTTGGCTTCTGTTTCCAGGTTCGTCTAGTTCTGACCGTGAGGTCGCTGACAACTAAGTTATGTTGGGAGGTAATTATTATATAGAATCTTACTTCATTGAGAATCTTTAATAAACCGTATCTCTACACATTATCTCATTTGCAGAATTGCATGTAAGATAAATAAAATTGGTTTGAATTCCATCTGAGTCCTTGGATTTATTATTTTTTTATGTCATCATATATCAAGTGGTGTTGATAGGAAGAGCATCCAGCTGTAAAGAGCTTGTTAAACAAAGGGTTAAGTGGACCCTTCAATTTTGTCAAGGACACAACAACCTTTTTAGCGTTGGTGATCCAAATGGTAAATGTACCCAGTACATGCTGTAATGGGGTTGGCCATAAGAAGGTCAACCAGCCTTAGATAGCTTTCTAATTAAAGGGTTGAGAGGACAAGACAATCTCTCCAGTGCTGGTGTCAAGATAAAATGGAGATTATGATGATGATGGTAGTGGTGATGAGTGATAGGGGTACAAAGGATGATGCTGGGATGGGGATGAGCACAATGATGATAAGAGTGATGATGATGATAATGGTGGTGATCATGTTGATGATGATGATGGTGGTGGTGGTTGTGGTGATGATTATGATAATGGTTGTGGTGATGATGATTACGATAATGGTTGTGGTGATGATGATGATAATGGTGGTAATCATGTTGATGATGATGATTATGATAATGGTGATGATGATGACGATGATGGTAGTAATCATGTTGATGATTATGATAATGGTGATGATGATGACGATGATGGTAGTAATCATGTTGATGATTATGATAATGGTGATGATGATGACGATGATGGTAGTAATCATGTTGATGATGATGATGATGATGATGGTAGTAATCATGTTGATGATGATGATGATGGTAGTAATCATGTTGATGATGATGGTGATGATGATGATGACGATGATGGTAGTAATCATGTTGATGATGATGGTGATGATGATGATGATGACGATGATGGTAGTAATCATGATGATGATGGTGATGATGATGATGATGACGATGATGGTAGTAATCATGTTGATGATGATGATGATAGCTAAGATGAGAAATCCTGCCATCCTCCTGTACCACACACAATAAAACGTAATAAAAATGATTTCTAATTTAGGCACAAGACAAGCATTTTGTGAAGGGGGAAGTCGATTGCATTAGCCCCCAGTATTTTACTGGTATATAATTTTATTGACTTTGAAAGGATAACAGGCAAAGTTGACTTCGGGTAAATTTGAACTCAGAATGTAATGGTCTTCAATGGGCTGGATCAAATACTGCTAGGTATTTGTCTAACTCTAGCAACTCTGCCCAACAACAGCCACAATATAATACACCCAGTACACTCTGTAAATTGGTAGTGACAGTGTTATGATAAAATACACCCAGTACACTCTGTAAATTGGTAGTGATAGTGTTATGATAAAATACACCCAGTACACTCTGTAAATTGGTAGTGATAGTGTCATGATAAAATACACCCAGTACACTCTGTAAATTGGTAGTGATAGTGTCATGATAAAATACACCCAGTACACTCTGTAAATTGGTAGTGATAGTGTCATGATAAAATACACCCAATACACCCTGTAAAGAGGTAGTGATAGTGTCATGATAAAATACACCCAGTACACCCTGTAAATTGGTAGTGATAGTGTCATGATAAAATACACCCAGTACACCCTGTAAATTGGTAGTGTTAGTGTCATGATAAAATACACCCAGTACACCCTGTAAAGTGGTAATGCTAGTGTCATGATAAAATACACCCAGTACACTCTGTAAAGAGGTAGTGCTAGTCTCATGATAAAATGCACCCAGTACACTCTGTAAAGAGGTAGTGCTAGTGTCATGATAAAATACACCCAGTACACTCTGTAAAGTAATAATGCTAGTGTCATGATAAGATACACCCAGTACACTCTGTAAAGTGGTAGTGTTGGTGTCATGATAACATACACCCGGTACACTCTGTAAAGAGGTAGTGCTAGTGTCATGATAAAATGCACCCAGTACACTCTGTAAAGAGGTAGTGATAGTGTCATGATAAAATACACCCAGTACACTCTGTAAAAGCACCTGATGCCAAATATACAACATAGAACTACGACAAAGTTCCCCAACCTCTCCAGTCTCAGACTGCAATGACCCGATCCAACCCATGCTAGCTTGGACATATGATGACAATGATGATGATGATGATGGTGATGGTGATGATAATAACTATGATGATTATGATGATGGTGATGACAACTATGATGATGATGACGATGGTGATGGTGATGACAACAATGATGGTGATGACAACAATGATGGTGATGACAACTATGATGGTGATGACAACTATGATGGTGATGACAACAATTATGGTGATGACAACTATGATGGTGATGACGATGGTGATGGTGATGACAACAATGATGGTGATGACAACAATGATGGTGATGACAACTGTGATGGTGATGACAACTATGATGGTGATGACAACTATGATGGTGATGACAACAATTATGGTGATGACAACTATGATGATGATGACGATGGTGATGGTGATGACAACAATGATGGTGATGACAACAATGATGGTGATGACAACTGTGATGGTGATGACAACTATGATGGTGATGACAACTATGATGGTGATGACAACTGTGATGGTGATGACAATAATTATGGTGATGACAACTATGATGGTGATGACAACAATGATGGTCATGACAACAATGATGGTGATGACAACAACTATGATGGTGATGACAACAGTGATGGTGATGACAACAATGATGGTGATGACAACTATGATGGTGATGACAACTGTGATGGTGATGACAATAATGATGGTGATGACAACAATGATGGTGATGACAATAATGATGGTGATGACAACAATTATGGTGATGACAACTGTGATGGTGATGACAACAATGATGGTGATGACAACTATGATGGTGATGACAATAATGATGGCGATGATGACGACGATGGTGATGACAATAATGATGGTGATGACAACAACAATGATGGTGATGACAACAACTATGATGGTGATGACAACAACTATGATGGTGATGACAACAACTATGATGGTGATGACAACAACTATGATGGTGATGACAACAACTATGATGGTGATGACAACAACTATGATGGTGATGACAACAACTATGATGGTGATGACAACAATGATGGTGATGACAACTATGATGGTGATGACAACAATGATGGTGATGACAACTATTAAGGTGATGACAAGTAAATTACAACATCAAACTGTTCAACTAGACATTTCTATTTATTTTAACCTCTTATAACTCCTTCAATAACAATTTACTTCCAGTTTTTTAAAAGATTTTTGGAAATATTTTTTTTTCCTTTCTTGAAATTTTATTTATTTTATTTATTGTTTGTTGAATTTTCTTTCAGGTTTCTTTTTCTGTGTTTGTTTTTGTTCGATGGGTAGGGAGAGGTAGTGTGTGTGTGTGTGGGGGGGGGGGGGGTTGTATGTATGTGGGCTTGTGTGTATGTGTATGTATGTGGGTTTGTGTGTATGTGTGTGTATGTGGGTGTGTGTATGTATGTGGGTTTGTGTGTGTGTGTGTGTATATGTGGGTTTGTGTGTGTGTGTATATGTGGGTTTGTGTGTATGTGTGTGTATGTGGGTTTGTTTGTGTGTGTGTATGTATATGTAGGTATTTATGTGTGTGTGTATGTGTGTGTGTGGGTATGTGTGTGTGTGTGTATATGTGTGTTATGTGTATGGAGGTACGTGTATGCATGTGTATGTGTGTATGTTTGCATGTGTATGTGGGTGTGTGTGTGTGTGTATATATATATATATATATATATATATATATATATATATATATGTGTGTGTAGGTGTATGTATGTGTGTGTGGGAATGTGTGTGTGTGGGCATATGGGTGTTGGTATGTGTGTACAATATTTATTAAAATGATGTATTGTCTCTTAATTAATTTTTAGATGAGTTATATTTCAAAATTAAACTTTCAAATTTCATTAACGAAATTATTTCCAATATCAAACCAAACTATTTGATGGCCTCCCAAACATATATTCATAATTTCTACCAACTACAACGAACAACAATATCTTTTAAAATAAAATAAAAGAAAAATTAATATCAAATAAATAATAGGATTTTTTTTTATTTTCAAATTTATTTCTGATATTTATAGGATGTGCCCTGCGTGTTTAAAGAGTTCACTTCAGAAGAACAGTACCCCTGGTTCAATCAGCATGCCTGACACTTTGCTTAACCCTTCAGCAGATTCTTTCACCTCTTTCTGTTCAAACCAGCTGTAACCAGCCACTCATTCTGATGTCAAGCTATTGTTCTCAAAATGAATAATATCAAAATATCATAGATTCGATATTATGTGAGATAATGATATGAGATAAAGTGTTTACCATGAAAATACAATAGTAAATATAGAACAATGTAAATGCTAAAGGGTTAAGTTGTTTCTTATTATGACTTCTAGTTGCCCACAAATGCTTTCATCATCATCATCATCATCATCATCATCATCATCATCATCATCATTTTACGTCCGCTTTTCCCTGCTTGTTAGGGTGGGACGGGAACTGATTCTGGCATGATTTCTACAGCTGGATGCCCTTCCTAACACCAACCTCATTTACAGTGAGTGCTGTGTGCTTTTTTCCATGACGCCTACACGTCCACTGTACAGTGACGGCTGCATGCTTTTTTGCTGTGGCACCTCCATGACCACTTTGCAGTGGAATGATATGGACCCCAGTCCCTATCATCTCATTTCTACAGCTGAGTAAACTGGAACAATGTGAAATAAAGTGTCTTGCTCAAGGAAACAACAATCACCCGGTCTGAGAATTGAACTCACACCCTTTCGATTGCAAGCCCAATGCTCTAACCACTAAGCCATGTACCTCCATATGGGAGATATGCTTTGTGAATGAGATTTACTAGCAGGTGAAACCTTGCAGAAGACCACTGGATGTATATGTCAATTACCCTTGACATAATATCATGGTTATCCAGTATACAAGAGAGATATGTAGTTCTCTTCCAAAACGTATCCTCAACCTGGAAACCTAGATGGAACGCTTGTAACACTGTAGATATGGCTAAAGGACCAAAACCCAGATGGTGATGATGGGGTTAAATCAGGTGACATGGTGGCAAGGAGGACACATGGCTCCCAAGACCAACAATATTGAAGACTTTACTAAACACTCTCCCTAAAGCCAGATGGTGTTGGTGGTGGTGCAGCTGCTGTTGGGTGTGGATTAGCAGTGGTGGTGGTGCTGGGAGTGTGTATGGATTAACAGTGGTGGTGGTGGTGGTGCTGGGAGTGGGTGTGGATTAACAATGGTGGTGGTGGTGGTTGTGTTAAATCAAGCAACATGTAGACATAGGGGACACCTCATCACAACACCTGCAATATTGAGGACTCTAAAAATGACACTCAGAAGACACTTGGTGGAGGTGGCAGTGGTGTTGGTGGTGTTAACCCTTTAATGTTCAAACTGGCCAGAATTTTCTACCTCTTTCTGTTGAAACTGGCTGTAACTGGTCACTCAAACTGATGTTAAGGTATTGTTCTCAAAATAAATACTTTCAAAATCTCATAGATTCGATATTATGTGAGATAATTATGTGAGGTAAAGCCTTTACCATGAAAATACAATGGTATATATAGAGTATTGTGAATGTTATGTGAGGTAAAGCCTTTACCATGAAAATATAATAATATATATAGAGTAATGTGAATGTTATGTGAGATAATTATGTGAGGTAAAGCCTTTACCATGAAAATACAATGGTATATATAGAGTAATGTGAATGTTATGTGAGGTAAAGCCTTTACCATGAAAATATAATAATATATATAGAGTAATGTGAATGTTATGTGAGATAATTATGTGAGGTAAAGCCTTTACCATGAAAATACAATGGTATATATAGAGTAATGTGAATGTTATGTGAGGTAAAGCCTTTACCATGAAAATATAATAATATATATAGAGTAATGTGAATGTTATGTGAGATAATTATGTGAGGTAAAGCCTTTACCATGAAAATACAATGGTATATATAGAGTAATGTGAATGTTATGTGAGGTAAAGCCTTTACCATGAAAATATAATAATATATATAGAGTAATGTGAATGTTATGTGAGATAATTATGTGAGGTAAAGCCTTTACCATGAAAATACAATGGTATATATAGAGTAATGTGAATGTTATGTGAGGTAAAGCCTTTACCATGAAAATATAATAATATATATAGAGTAATGTGAATGTTATGTGAGATAATTATGTGAGGTAAAGCCTTTACCATGAAAATACAATGGTATATATAGAGTAATGTGAATGTTATGTGAGGTAAAGCCTTTACCATGAAAATATAATAATATATATAGAGTAATGTGAATGTTTTGTGAAATAATTATGTGAGGTAAAGCATTTACCATGAAAATATAATAGTATATATAGAGTAATGTGAATGCTAAACCAGTTACTGTGCATACATAGAGGACATCAGACCCATATACTTGGTTCCACAAAAGCCGTGGAGTGGTGGGAGTGTGTCTGGAGTGGCAGTAGCAGTGGTAGTAGTGGTTTCAAACCCAGCAGCCAATCAAGTTTACCACCTCAAGGTAGCCACAACAGGATTTGAACTCAGGACAAATACAGCTTGACCTCCTGTCTGACCCTCTGTGTGACACTAGTAATTTGGCCTGTCCTCCACCATAGACTGGTACTTCACTGATTGACCCATGGACAGATAAAAGACACAGTTGACCTCAGCAGGATTTGAACTCAGGTCAAATACAGCTTGACCTCCTGTCTGACCCTCTGTCTGACACTAGTAATTTGGCCTGTCCACCACCATAGACTGGTACTTCACTGATTGAGCCAGGGACAGATAAAAGACACAGTTGACCTCAGCAGGATTTGAACTGAGCACAAATACAGCTTGACCTCCTGTCTGACCCTCTGTCTGACACTAATAATTTGGCCTGTCCACCACCATAGACTGGTACTTCACTGATTGAGCCAGGGACAGATAAAAGACAGTTGACCTCAGCAGGATTTGAACTCAGGACAAATACAGCTTGACCTCCTGTCTGACCCTCTGTCTGACCCTCTGTCTGACACTAATAATTTGGCCTGTCCACCACCATAGACTGGTACTTCACTGATTGACCCATGGACAGATAAAAGACACAGTTGACCTCAGCAGGATTTGAACTCAGAATATAAAGTTACCAAAAGAAATACTATAAAGCATTTCACCTGAAGGTCTAAATTTCGGTCTATATGATGATAGAAGACAGTGACCTCGTTATTTATAACTGGTTCTACTTTAGGCACAAGGCCAGCAATGTTAAGGGGAGGGGAAAGTTGACTAAATCAACCCCAGTACATTACTGGTACTTTATTTCATCGCCCCTGTGAGGATGAAAGGCAAAGCTAACCTCGGCGGGATTTGAAATCAGAACATAGAAGGCCGTAACTCTCCACCACAAAGCAAGGTGTCCGACGCTCTATCGATTCTGCTACTAACATCATCACCGCCGCCGCCGCCGTCGCCGTCGTCGCCGTCGTCGTCATCATCATCAAGAACAATAACTGTCAAATTGTTTCTACTTTTGGCACAAGGCCAGCAATTATCCAGTGTATTACTGGTACTTTATTTTATCGACCCCGTAAGGATGAAAGGCAAAGTTAACCTTGGCGGGATTTGAACTCAGAATGGCAAGGGCCGTAACTCTATGCGTCAAAGTATGGCGTCTGACCCTCTACCGATACTGCCAATCCACCGCCCCTTTATTGCCACAACAAAAACCTCCACCATTAATCACAACACATCCAACACCACCGCCACCACCACTATCACCACCACCACCACTACTACTCCCCATACCCCCCATCTCCCTCCCACCACCAACACCACCACTTACAATAATAACAATCACCAACAAGAAAACTAATCAACATGATAGCGTAAAGTTGTATGACAGTATATATGAACTACACCCAACCCCACCCCACCCACACACCCCACCACCAACAACACCACCATGGCCACCACCACCACCACCATAACAGAGTGTAAAACTGTCTGACAATATACATGAACTACCATTGCTGAAGGCACTAAGCTATTTAGCCTGTTCCTGCTTGTTAGAGGGAGATTATATTTGGCAATGATATTAAGATAAACACATGCTTTAATGTAAAGCCACTCCAATCGTGGTAGTCCAGGATGGAATATGTTTACCAAAAAGGCAGTCCTGTTATCAAAAGGATAATTTTAGGAAATATTATTGACTAACATCAAAATGGAACAGTGTGATAGGAATATTGGAACAAAATTACCTTTGAAGAATAGATTAAGAAAGGTTAGGAAATTTGCTATGATTGTATGTAAGAAGAAGATTAAAAAACTTAACTGACTACAAATATAATCAGGGATTAATACGTTCCTGTCCATTTTTTCTCTGATATATTTATGACCATATTTCAATGAAAACAATTTGTGAAGTGAATTTGTTTCACCGAGGAGAGCTAATAAGGTTGAAACATGCCTGATGCTTTAACTGACTACAAATATAATCTGGGCATAATAATTTCCTGTCCATTTTTCCTCTGATATATTTGTGACTGTATTTCAGTGAAACCAATTTGTGAAGTGAATTTATTTCAATGAGGAGAGCTAATATGATTGAAACATGTCTGTTGTTTTAACAAATTTGGCACATAGAGCCAAGTTTCACATCTGCTGCATTGTCTAAAAATGTTTTAAAAAAATTAAAAAACAGATTAGCTCAGTTTACAGAAATTGTCTCCCTTGATTACTTCTCATAATCTAAACCCCTTAAGAGGGAATTTCAGTCATATAGATTGTGAGGATAGTATTAGTTAGTTGGAACGTTTTTATACTCAACATTTTCAGTACCTTGCATAGTCAATCAGGTAATAGAGGATGGAGTCATACCCAATAACTGGCAGAGCAGTATAATCATAAATTGCTTCAAGGGCAAGAAGAAAGGGGCAACTACAGAGGAATAAAACTAATGACCAAGTTAAGAAAGGGATGAAAAGGGTTATAGTACAACTAATTAGGGAAAGAGTCAAATTAGGTAAGATGCAGTTAGGTTTCATCCCTGTGAAAAGTACTCCAAATGCCCTCTTCTTGGTGAGGCAACCTCAAAAGATGTTCCTAGCCATATTTAGCTTTTGTTGATCTAGAAAAGGCTTTGACAGGGCACCTCAATCTATTATCTCGTGGAAACTACATGTAAGAGCAGAGCAAGCCATTAAAATTGTGGACGTTTCTGGTAATTGTTGCTTTTGATTTAGCCAGCTGTTTTAGTACACATCCAAACTTATGGTCCTGTTTGTGGGGAATAAGTTCGTAAAAGACAACACCCATTCCAATCCCACCAAATTGAAAGCATAATCTTCTTTGGGTGAAGTCCTGCTTTGGAGGTTGTTTCTGGTGGTTCTTGGCACTACCCCCATGATTGTGTTCACTTCACATTCTTATAAACTATCCATTTTTCATCTCCAGTTACCCTTTTCTTCAAAAAGGGATAATTTTCTTCACATTTAAGCAAGGAAACACAGATCAAAATCCCTTGGGTGGGGTTGACTTCATTAAAATTACTAGCAGAAAAACCACCCTTCGGGTGGTTTTCTGCTAGCATGTGTAGTGTGCATATTGATATTATATGCAAGTATATATACATGTAGATATGATACATCAAATAAAATCGTAATTGACAATATACACAGAAATTGAAGAGAGTCTGTGTTATACAGTCTTATGTATTCAGTAACGCAATCCATGATACATTTAAAAAAGACGATATCTATACTACAAAGCTGATGACCGTATGTATGTAATAAACTTTTCGCCAAATGGCTGGACCAAACAGCACCAAATTTGCACCATAGATGTAACTTTTTCCAAGTAAAAAAGTGAGGGTATTTTTGTCTACTGAATTTTGTTAAAAGATTAAAGACATTATTTAAATATTCACTTCTTTAAAATTTCAAATGTCAACACTTCCGGTTATACGACATTCCTCACCTTTTCTAATAACGTCGCACAACATTTCCGTCTTTTTCTTAGTCTGTCTTTTTAGATAGATACATAGCTATAACGTAGCGCCCTTATAATATGTCTCTGTATGTCTGGCTGTCTGTATTAGATAACGTTTTTCGAAATATTTACTTCTGTGTTCACAGATTGATTTTTTTTAGTTTCAGAAGATCCCGTTAAGGGTGAAAGCCTTTGCTTAAACTTTGTTATTTTAATATATATATTCATGTACAGATATTTTTGCAAACACAAAAACAAAAACCTATTTATTTCACGAAAGTACAGACGGTTTATCGTCAATGTTACTGTTCGAGGTTAGAGGACCACAGTCTTTCCAAGATCTGAGAACCATCAATGGCCATCAATGTTCCACTTACTGTTTGGCTTGCCAGATGCGTGGTATATTACACAATGACAGCCATTGGCACCTCACCCTGCAATAAGCAGCAGCTGCTAAAGTCCCTTCTCAGCTGCAAAAACCTTTTGCTATGATGCTGCACAACTGTGATCTCGCCGACCCTCTCGCACTGTGGAACAATCACCGAGAAAGTCTAACTGAGGACATCCTCCACTACACACAGACACAATCTGAATGTAACATACGATGTCGTTTTCAATGAAGTGCTCATTTGTCTTGAAAACAGAGTCCTGGAGATTGGTGGTAGGCCTCTAAGTCACTACAGCTTACCTGCTCCTGACAAGAGTGTCCAGAGTTCAATGTCTACAGAGCTTCTCCGCGAGACAAGCTACGAGATCAGTGCCTCTCCCATGGTCAATTGTATGTAGGATGCTCTAGGGTGAGCTCGCCAAACAATCTCTTCATCTTTGCTCCGGAGGGCCGAACAAAAAATATTGTATACTCTGAGGCTCTAACAATATAATTTAAATATTTTCTGTTACTTGGAATTTCCATTATGATTGTACAAATTATTGTTTGTTAAAAATGTGTTCTCTGTTCAGCCTTTATTGTTGTAACTATCAATTTCCTTTAAAGTACTGGCTGCTGAACTGGGGAATCCTAAAAACTATTCAAACCCAACATCAGAGCACATTAACCCCACCCAACCTCACAGACTTGAGAGGGTGTCCAGTATCTTTGCACTGGAGTGGAGGGGGGATTACTGAAAAGATAAAATGCCGGTATACCTAGCTGGGTGCCAGACGGATGGGCCAGCTAGTTATATATAAACTGCATTAGGAGAAAATTAGTGACGGAAATATATGAATGTTTATTTAAGCGATCGCTAACCGGAAGTGTTGATATTTGAAAATTTTAAAAAAGTGAATCTTTAAATAAACAACAAAATTATTTACATTTAATCAAGAATACTGAAATTTAGTAGATGAATTATGTAATATTCATTCATTATTTATTCAAAGTAATCCAACTTATTTTACAAACGGGATAAAAAAAATATATTCTGGACACAGTCCCGCACTCCTTACTTTATTATAGTTTAGATGGGGAACCCAAACATCGAGCCTGCTGATGTAACCAAGTTTATACAGGATGGTTTTCAACACTTAATTTGGATGTAAGCCCCACTCGGTCACGAATGGCCATGATTTCGCACCTAGAAAGTTTCCCTCCGAGGCACAAGTCTGGGCAAGGTTTGTTTTGTGGAAGACCAATAGTCCCACATACATACCAGTCTGCCCTTGCCACACCACCGATCTTGTCCAAGGGAAAGGCAATGACCAATACAGCTTGGCACTAGTGACGTCGCAACTCCTTTCTACAGCTGAGTGAACTGGAGCAACTTGAAATAAAGTGTCTTGCTTAAGGACACAACGCATCACCCGGTTCGAGAATCAAACTCTCAACCTCTCAATTACAAAGCCAATGTTCTAACCACTAAGCTATGCACCTTAATTTTGATACCAGGAGAATATCTGTGATCTTGATTGTACGACAAGAGTTGGTCGCTGTTAATCACATTAAACTGACCAGAGTGAGATACAACTTGAATAAAAATATTTTCCGATTGAAGTCTTGAAAACCACTTCTGGAATACATGTTCTATAACAGCATCCTCTCTACAGACAGCACACATGTTTCTGCAAGATTCTGCTACTTTTTTTACCATTTTTGAAATAAAAAAGCATGAAGTGTTGATAATGTTCATTTTTGATTTCCAATTTGAAGATTAAGATAAATTCACAAAATACATCAAATCTTGTCGGAGTTTCGCTACCAACTACTTTGAAGTATCAAGTATCTAATGAGTGCATATTAAGAAGGAAAAAAGTAAAGTTAGCAACTACGAGAGTTCCTGAAGTTTAGTGTTGGCTAAAACCGAATGGACTGTTTGGCCAACCCTATATATATCATCATCATCGTTTAACTTCTATCTTCCACGCCAGCATGGGTATAGACAGGAATTGTCCCACTTGAGGCAAGATTGGTCGAGTGACCGTGTCTCGCTCGTATAGGACTGTTTGGCAGGTTCTCTATGGATGGATGGATGCCCTTCCTAACACCAACCACATTTACAGTATATATATATATATATATATATATATATATATATATATATATATATATATATATATATGTACCCCACAGCATAGGTTAGTTGTTAGTGATATCTCAGTAAGCAAGAGATGGAATGAGACATATAGGAAGGTGTGGAGAAGAAAGGTCTGGAAGCTAAAAGACCTTTCACTAAAATTCAAATTTAGGAAAGCCCTTCAAGATGTATATGACGAAAAAGAAGACGATTTAGAGACGTATGACATAGATAATAACTGGAAGTTCTTACGTGACAACTTGCTGAAGGCTACTGATGAAACCTGTGGCTGGAGCAGAGCTCCAACCAGACAGAGAGTGACCTGGTGGTGGAACAGCAGTGTAGATAAGGCTATTAGAGACAAAAGACTAGCATGGAAGGCTTGGAATAAGGGTGGGAGTAGGGAAGAATATACAGCCACTAAGAGAGAAGCTAGACGTCAGGTGTACTTAGCACGCAGGGAGGCAGAGAGTAGGAGGTTTGCCAATGTTCTGCGATGGGAAGATCAGAGGCGTGCGGTGTTCCACATTGCAAGGCAGTGTGTCAATGCAAATCAGGATGTTGTTGGTGATAAATGTGTCCGGGATGATGCCGGTGTACTTAGTGTCACGAATGACCAGAAAAAGGAGGCCTGGAAATGTCATTATGAGAGACTGATGAATGTGGAGAACGAATGGGAGAGAGAGAAATTACCCTTGGTAGATCCGACAGAGGGACCAGCTATTGAGATTGACGAATATAGGGTCCAAGAGGCGATTAGGGAAATGAAAAATGGTAAGGCGGCCGGACCATCGGGAATAGTTGCTGAGATGCTGAAGGCATCAGGGGACGTAGGCACTAAACTGGTTGCACGCATAATCAATCAGGCTATATATGGTGGTGTCATACCCAAAGACTGGTGCAGCAGTATTCTCATAAATTGCTACAAAGGTAAAGGGGATGCTTTGGAGAGGAGCAATTATAGGGGTATAAAACTGATAGATCAGGTTATGAAAGTGGCAGAAAGGATTTTAGCACAACTAATTAGAGAAAGGGTCAAACTAGATGAGATGCAGTTTGGTTTTGTGCCTGGGAAGAGTACAACAGATGCCCTCTTCTTGGTGAGACAAATGCAAGAGAGGTTCTTAGAGAAGAATAAGCCACTATACTTAGCCTTTGTTGACCTAGAGAAGGCCTTCGATAGGGTACCCCGATCTGTCATCTGGTGGTCCCTAAGGAAGCTGGGTGTTGAGGAATGGCTTGTAAGGACAGTGCAAACTTTGTACAGAGGTACTCTCAGTAAAGTCAGGGTAGGAATGGAGTTTAGTGAGGAATTCCAGATACAAGTAGGAGTACATCAGGGTTCGGTCCTCAGCCCGCTCTTGTTCATTATAGTCCTCCAAGCCATAACAGAGGAGTTTAAGACTGGCTGTCCATGGGAACTTCTCTATGCTGACGATCTGGCTCTTATGGCAGAATCAGTAGAGGAGCTAGAGAATAAATTCCGGCTATGGAAACAGCAGTTGGAAGCAAGAGGACTGAGAGTAAATCTAGCTAAGACAAAAGTGTTGATGAGTAGAAAAGAGGACAAAACCCTGATTCCATCAGGGAAATGGCCATGTTCGATATGCAGAAAAGGAACTGGCATAAATTCTATAAAATGCACACAATGTAGGTCCTGGGTACACAAGAGATGTAGCGGGATAGCAGGCAAACTAACAGGTAGGGAGAAATATGTATGCAGTAGATGTACAGGGAAATTAGACAGTAGAAGTCGCACTGATAGACACATTTTTCAAATGCGAGAGGGCGCTATAGAAGTGGTGGATAGCTTCCGGTACCTAGGAGATCAGATTAGCATGGGAGGAGGGTGTTCCGAGGCCATAGTATCTAGAATAAGGACGGGTTGGAAGAAGTTTAGGGAGCTGCTTCCTCTGTTGACGAAGAAGGGCTTCTCCCTGCGTACGAAAGGCCGGTTGTATGATGCCTGTGTGAGGAGCGCGATGCTGCATGGTAGTGAGACATGGGCAGCTACCGCAGAAGATATGCGACGGCTGTAGAGAAATGAGGCAAGCATGCTCCGTTGGATGTGCAGTGTAAATGTGCGTGAACGACCCAGCATAAATGTGTTGAGAGAGAAACTGTGTCTGAGAGGGATAGAATGTAGTGTACGGGAGAGGAGACTGAGGTGGTATGGACATGTGATGCGCATGGAGTATGACCGATGGGTGAAGAAGTGCCAGGAAATGCCAGTTGAAGGAAGACGTGGTAGAGGTAGACCACGAAAAACATGGGCGGAGGTGGTGAGAACAGACCTCAGATCATTGAAGCTCACGGTGGAGATGACGAGGGACCGTGACGAGTGGAGAGATGCTGTGCTGAATAAGACCCGTCCCACCCTTGCAAGCAGGGAAAAGCGGACATAAAATGATGATGATGATGATATATATAAATATATATATCAATGGAAATATCATCATTTTAGGTTTGGTTTGCACAGAGAGAGGAGGAAGAGGGAAGGAAGGAGAGAGAGGAAGGGTAAGGGGAGGGAAGGAGAGAGGGTAAGGGTAAGGGGAGGGAAGGAGAGAGGGTAAGGGTAAGGGGAGGGAAGGAGAGAGGGGAAGGGTAAGGGGAGGGAAGGAGGGGGAAGGGTAAGGGGAGGGAAGGAGAGAGAAGGGAGGAAAAGAGAGGGAGAGAGAAAGACAAAAAAGATGTTATATAGTGAGGTAGAGGGTCAAAGGTTGTATATATATATATTGATAGTATATATATATGGTGGTGGTGGTGTGAGGGTGGTGGTGGTGTGAGGGTGGTGGTGGTGTGAGGGTGGTGGTGGTGTGAGGGTGGTGGTGGTGTGAGGGTGGTGGTGGTGGTGTGAGGGTGGTGGCGGTGGTATGAGGGTGGTGGTGATGATGACAGTGGCGGTGGTGTGAGGATGGTGTTGGTGGTGGTGGTGGTGGTGTTGGTGGTGGTGGTGGTGGTTTGAGGAGGGTGATGGTGGTGGTGGTGGTTGAGGATGGTAGTGGTGGTGATGACAGTAGTGGTGGTGGTGTGAGGATGGTGGTGGTGTGAGGATGGTGTTGGTGGTGGCGATGGTTGAGGTGGTAACGATGACATGAGTGATAATGTTGATAACGATGACGGTGACAATGGTATTGGTGTTGATGATGATGATGATGACAATAACAATGTGAATGAGTTGGAGATGGTTAGGATGGTGATGATGTGATGGTGGGAAGGATAGTGATGATGGTGATGATGGTGGATGGTGATGTGGTGATGGTGATGTGGTGATGATGGGGATGGTGATGGTGATGACAATAATCATGATTATGGTTGTATAATGACTATAATCACGATGGTTTGATGACAATGATGATGATGATATCGATGACAATGTTGATGTCAATGACACTTCTACTGCAGCTGCTGCTGCTGATCAACACCGCCACCACTATACCACCACCATCACCACCACCACCATATCATCGCCACCACCACCACCATACCGTCGCCACCACCACTCCCCCCCCCCCCCACCACCACTATACCACCACCACCACCACCATCACCACCACCACCACCACACCATCGCCAACACCACCACCACACCAAACCACCAACACCACCACCACTCCCCCACCACCATACCACCACCACCACCACCACCATCACCACCATCACCACCACCACCACCACACCATCGCCAACACCACACCACACCAAACCACCAACACCACTCCCCCACCACCATACCACCACCACCATACCACCACCACCACCACCACCATACCACCACCACCACCACCACCATACCACCGCCACCACTATACCCCCTCACCACCACCACCACCATACCACCACCGCCACCATACCATCACTATTCTGTTAGTAAACCTAATCTTAATTACACCTATTGTCTGTTATTACATTGATCATGAAAAACTATTATTTTTTTTCTTCTGATTCAAGAATTCTGAAAAATATTACTCTTTATCTCAACATTTGCAAATATCCGCTCTTCCATTTGTTCTAGTGGCAGTTTACTTTTCATTTTCCAATTTCATAATATTTGCTGCATGCAATTATTCTTATTTAAAGTTTAAAACATAAAAAGAAATAAAATAAAATAAAAGAAATAAATTTAAAAAAAAATGTTTTTAAAGTTTAAAAAATGAAAAACAAAACAAAGAAAGAGATAAAGAGATAGAAGCCATATGAGATGTGAACTTTTCTAAATAAAATGTTGCTCATATGAAAAAATAAACTATCTTGTTAACATTGTAAGTAGATTTAACTATACATAGGCATACACGTATAATCACATACAAAAATACACCAGGTGTTCTATATAAAGAGGTAGCCATGATAAGATGTTGGTGCCATGATAAGATGCACCCAGTACACTCTGTAAAGCGGTAGTGTTGGTGCCATGATAAAATAGACCCAGTACACTCTGTAAAGTGGTAGTGTTGGTGCCATGATAAAATAGACCCAGTACACTCTGTAAAGTGGTAGTGTTGGTGCCATGATAAAATACATCCAGTACACTCTGTAAAGTGGTAGTGTTGGTGCCATGATAAAATACATCCAGTACACTCTGTAAAGTCGTAGTGATGGTGCCATGATAAAATACACTCAGTACACTCTGTAAAGTGGTAGTGTTGGTGCCATGATAAAATACACCCAGGACACTCTGTAAAGTGGTAGTGTTGGTGCCATGATAAAATAGACCCAGTACACTCTGTAAAGTGGTAGTGTTGGTGCCATGATAAATACACCCAGGACACCCTATAAAGTGGTAGTGTTGGTGCCATGATAAAATACACCCAGTACACTCTGTAAAGTGGTAGTGTTGGTGCCATGATAAAATAGACCCAGTACATTCTGTAAAGTGGTAGTGTTGGTGCCATGATAAATACACCCAGGACACCCTATAAAGTGGTAGTGTTGGTGCCATGATATAATACACCCAGTACACTCTGTAAAGTGGTAGTGTTGGTGCCATGATAAAATACACCCAGTACACTCTGTAAAGTGGTAGTGTTGGTGCCATGATAAAATACACCCAGGACACTCTATAAAGTGGTAGTGTTGGTGCCATGATAAAATACACCCAGTACACTCTGTAAGGTGGTAGTGATGGTGTCATGATAAAATACACCCAGTACACTCTGTAAAGTGGTAGTGAGGGTGCCATGATAAAATACACCCAGGACACTCTATAAAGTGGTAGTGTTGGTGCCATGATAAAATACACCCAGTACACTCTATAAAGTGGTAGTGAGGGTGCCATGATAAAATACACCCAGGACACTCTATAAAGTGGTAGTGTTGGTGCCATGATAAAATACACCCAGTACACTCTATAAAGTGGTAGTGAGGGTGCCATGATAAAATACACCCAGGACACTCTATAAAGTGGTAGTGAGGGTGCCATGATAAAATACACCCAGGACACTCTGTAAAGTGGTAGTGTTGGTGCCATGATAAAATACACCCAGGACACTCTATAAAGTGGTAGTGTTGGTGCCATGATAAAATACATCCAGTACACTCTGTAAAGTGGTAGTGTTGGTGCCATGATAAAATACACCCAGGACACTCTATAAAGTGGTAGTGAGGGTGCCATGATAAAATACACCCAGGACACTCTGTAAAGTGGTAGTGTTGGTGCCATGATAAAATACACCCAGTACACTCTATAAAGTGATAGTGTTGGTGCCATGATAAAATACACCCAGGACACTCTATAAAGTGGTAGTGAGGGTGCCATGATAAAATACACCCAGGACACTCTATAAAGTGGTAGTGTTGGTGCCATGATAAAATACACTCAGTACACTCTGTAAAGTGGTAGTGTTGGTGCCATGATAAAATAGACCCAGTACATTCTGTAAAGTGGTAGTGTTGGTGCCATGATAAAATACACCCAGTACACTCTGTAAAGTGGTAGTGTTGGTGCCATGATAAAATACATCCAGTACACTCTGTAAAGTGGTAGTGTTGGTGCCATGATAAAATACACCCAGTACACTCTGTAAAGTGGTAGTGTTGGTGCCATGATAAAATACATCCAGTACACTCTGTAAAGTGGTAGTGAGGGTGCCATGATAAAATACACCCAGTACACTCTGTAAAGTGGTAGTGTTGGTGCCATAATAAAATACATCCAGTACACTCTGTAAAGTGGTAGTGATGGTGTTTCAATAAAATGCACCCAGTAGATTCTGTAAAGTGTTAGTACTGGTGTAAAATACATGTAGAATGTTATAAAATGTTAGTGCAGGTGTCATGGTAAAATGCACCCAGTACATTCTGTACAATTTTAGTGCTGTACATACTGTCCAGTAGTTGTCGTTAAGAAGGATAACCAACTGTAGAAACTATATGTAAGATGGTAGATATGAGCAGGATGTGGTCCCACGATCTGTTTTGTCTCAGACCGTGCTAACCTGGGTAACCAAAGCCAGTATGGGAAACAAATGTAAATTGCTGGGTAATTTGAAATTCTTTAGAAATTGTAGGAATGCCAAATGAGAAAATAACTGTAACAACAGTAGACTGCTTGAAATAATAGCTTAGAAAATCAGATAAAATGGCCTAATAATGTATCTGTTGAATTCTAACCAAGTGGTTTAACCATTGAATGAAGGGCATTCCAGACACAGGTTTCCTCTGAGTAACATAACTATAGTGAATATCTTAGAAGTAATTAAAACTTTAACATTTAAACTGGATGAATCTGGCCAGAATTATTTCCCCTTTTTGAAACCAGCTGTAACTAGCAGCTCACACCGATGTTAAGATATTGTTCTTAAAATAAACAATAGCATCATGAAAATCTCATAGACTCGAGATTATGTGAGATAATTGTGTGAGATCAAGTCTTTACCATGAATATACAATAGTAAATACAGAGTAATGTAAGTGGTAAAGGTTTGAAACCATTTATACAAATATCAAAGTGTATTGTAATTTGGATATCTTTAGGAAATGTAGACATAAGAGGTGCAGAAGATAACTAACAACAGTCAGTCATTATATTTAATGGCTTTGAAAATCAGGTAAAATCCAGGACTGGAAGCAATTAGCGAGGAAGAGGAACACCTGGATATAATAGCACACTGGAGTGAAGAACATAATTGAGGCCATCGAGAATAGGCAACAGATGGGCTGACCACATCTCTTACCTCACAGGCAAAAGGTGGGCTATTAGGATGATAAAGTGGACACTAAGGCAGTGGAGAAGATAACTGAGATCATCAAGCTGGGCTGGCGACATCTCTCATTTCACAGACAAATGGTGGACTATATGCATAACAGAGTGGACACCAAGGTAGTGGAAAAGAACCAAAGGCCAACCAAAGGTAAGATGGTGCAACAATCTGACCCACAACATTGGCACCACGCAGCCTCGTATGGTCAAAGATGGGAAGCAGAAGAGATCAGCCAGGGAGGGATTACTACAAAGGGGGTGAGAATAATTTGTATTTCGATTGAACATTTCAAAACTTAACTTAATGGTTTAGAACACTCAGCTGGAATTTGAGCAGTACATTGTTTGTTTCTTCAGAGTAGTCAGAACAATGGTTGGCCACTTTTCCTGTCTATAGGGGTATTTTACCCAACTTTGTTAAAGCTTATTATTTTACAGCAATCAGTTGTGGTTACACTCATTTTCTGAATTTGAGATTTATACATTTTTCTTTGAATATATATATCTGTGTATGTGTGTGTGTGTGTGTGTATATATATATCTATCTAAGGCGGGTAAAATTCCCGAGATCCATGGACGAGTTCTCTCCAGCGATCTCTGTCCCTCATTATTGCTGCCATGTCCTGCGTCTCCAACAGACCGGTGTCTGTCCTTACGGCATCAACATACGTTAACCTTGGTCTTCCTCTTCTAGTGTGTCCATGTAGGGGCTCCACAGGAGCAGTGAGTGCAATGTCAACTCAGGATGTCGGTGAGCATGTCCAGCTAACCTCAATCTCCTCTGTGTCACTTTTGAGCTGACTTTTGGGATGCTCCAAAACAGCTCTGAGTTTTTCATCCTCAGTGTATACTGATTAATGTTCAGAGCCATCCTCAGCATTCTCGTGTAGCACCCATCCACCACCTGAGTGAGTTTCTTGGTCAGTGTTCAAGTCTTAGACCCGTACAGCAGCACAGACTCCACTACAACAATAAAGAGGCGGACTTTCAGGCCTTCACGAAGGTCCGACTTCCACACTGATCTCAAGCTGTGGCACGCTGCCCAGGCCTTGCTCTTCCTCTCAACCATATCATCTTCCATATTCCCAATATTTGCTCCCAAATACAGGAAGCCCTCAACCAATTCTAGCGGCTTCCCGCCTACATTAGTGATCCCCTCTGGCTTCTCAACATTCTCTACCAGATATTTTGTTTTAGTCTCATTCATTCTCAGCCCCACACTCATCGACACAGTCTCAACCTCCCGCATCAAATCCTCTGCATCCTTCACTGTATTTGTCACCAAAACTATGTTGTTGGCAAATTCAGCATCTGATACCTTTTTCGCCTTAACTCTCCTGCTCTGAGCCGGTGCTACAGTAAAGCCAGAGTCCTGGTGTTTCTCCAGTGTAAGGCCATACAATAGTCCACTACGATGATAAAAAGGTAGGGAGCCAATGTATCTCCCTGGAGCACTCCAGCCAGTATCTCAAAGAACTCTGTCATCCAATAAAGTGTAATGACTTGGGCTTTGGTGTTGGTGTAGAGCAGTGATATCAGGTCCACTATCCTCTTTGGGATTCCATAAGCCTGTAACATCTTCATCAGGCAGTGACGGACCACAGAATCAAAGGCCTTCCTAAAGTCAATGAAAACCATGACCGCAGGAAGGCACTTTGCTCTAGCTCCCTCTAATATCCTCCTCAGCATCAGGATGTGACTGGTGGTTGATCTTCCCTTTCTGAAGCCATTCATATATATATATATATATATATATATATATATATATATATATATATATATATATATATATATATATATGTGTATATGTATATATATATATGTGTGTGTGTGAATATGTGTGTGTATATATATATATATATATATCATCATCATCATTTTACATCCGCTTTTCCCTGCTAGCAAGGGTGGGACGGGAACTGATTCTGGCTTCATTTCTACAGCTGGATGCCCTTCCTAACACCAACCTCATTTACAGTGAGTGCTGGGTGCTTTCTTTTTTCCGTGGTGCCTACACGTCCGCTTTATAATGTGGGCTGGGTGCTTTTTTGCCGTGGCACCTACACGACCACTCTGCAGTGGAATGATATGGACTCCAGCCCCTATCATCTCATTTCTACAGCTGAGTAAACTGGAGCAATGTGAAATAAAGTGTCTTGCTCAAGGAAAAAACACATCACCCAGTCTGAGAATTGAACTCACAGCCTTTTGATTGCAAGCCCAATGCTCTAACCACTAAGCCATGCACCTCCATTATCATTATTATTATCATTATTATTATTATAAATATTTATAAAAGGGCAGTGGATTGGCAGTATTGGTAGACGGTTGGACACCATGCTTTGCAGCATAGAGTTACAGCCCTTGCCATTCTTAGTTCAAATCCCGCCGAGGTTAACTTTGCCTTTCATCCTTATGGGGTCGATAAAATAAGGTACCAGTAATACACTAGGATAATTGCTGGCCTTGTGCCAAAAGTAGAAACAATTATTGTTATTATAAATTGAGGTATACACACGTGTTTCTGTGTGCGTGCATGTGCATACATATTTAAATATACATGTAGGCCACACGTGTGTGTATATAAAGTTAGGCAGACACATAAGTGAGTGTGTTTCTGTGTGTATGTGTGTACATAATTTTCGACACAAATATATGTGTGTTTGTGTGTCTATATATACACATATATATTGAGATAAACACATAATTGAGTGTGTTTGTGTGTGTATATATATATATATATATATATATACACATACAATGAGCTACACACGTGGGTATTAGTGTGTGTATATATATATATATATATATATATATATATATATATATATATATACACATACAATGAGCTACACACATGTGGGTGTATGTGTGTCTATATATATATATATATATATAGACACACATACAATGAGCTACACACATATGTGTTTGTGTGTATATATATATATATACATTGAGTTACACACACATATGTGAATGTGTGTTTGTGTGTGTATATACACACATATACATTGAGCTACACACATGTGTGAGTGTTTATGTGTGTGTATATATGTAGTTTTACCTATATAACCTCCACTAAACATGTGTGTGTGTGTTTGGGTGTATATATACACATTAAATTAGCTAAAAACATGAGAGAGAGTGTGTATATATGAGAGAGAGTGTGTATATATGAGAGAGAGTGTGTATATATGAGAGAGAATGTGTATATAGGAGAGAGTGTGTGTATAAGAGTGTGTGTATATATGAGAGAGAGTGTATATGAGAGAGAGTGGGTATATATGAGAGTGTGTGTATATATGAGAGTGTGTGTGTATGAGAAAGTGTGTATATATGAGAAAGTGTGTGTGTATAAGAGAGAGAGTGTGTATATATGTAGTTCTACCTATATAACTTCCACTAAACACACACATGTGTATATATATGAGAGAGTGTATATATATATATATGAGTGTATATATATATATATGAGAGAGTGTATATATATATATATATGAGAGAGTGTATATATATATATATGAGAGAGTGTATATATATATATATGAGAGAGTGTATATATATATATATATATATATGAGAGAGTGTATATATGTAGTTCTAACTATATAACCTCCACTAAACACACATGTGTGTATATATATGAGAGAGTGTATATATATATATATATGAGAGAGTGTATATATATATATATATATATATGAGAGAGTGTATATATGTAGTTCTAACTATATAACCTCCACTAAACACACATGTGTGTATATATATATATGAGAGACTGTATATATGTAGTTCTACCTATATAACCTCCACTAAACACACACATGTGTATATATATGAGAGAGTGTATATATATATATATATAAGAGAGAGTGTATATATATATAGTTCTACCTATATAACCTCCACTAAACACACGTGTATATATATGAGAGAGTGTATATATATATATATATATGAGAGAGTGTATATATATATGAGAGAGTGTATATATATATATATGAGAGAGTGTATATATATATATATATATATGAGAGAGTGTATATATATATGAGTGTATATATATATATATGAGAGAGTGTATATATATATATATATATGAGAGAGTGTATATATATATATGAGAGAGTGTGTATATATATATATATATGAGAGAGTGTATATATATGTAGTTCTACCTATATAATCTCCACTAAACACACACATGTGTATATATATGAGAGAGTGTATATATATATATATATATATATATGAGAGAGTGTATATATATATATATATATATATATATATATGAGAGAGCGTATATCATCATCATCATCATCATCATCAGGTTTAGCGTCCGTGTTCCACGCTTGCATGGGTTTG
>OZ024749.1:6812619-6849136 GCA_964016885.1 Eledone cirrhosa
GTAACTGGGCTGGCCTCACTGTTACCTAGTATGTAGGGATAACAATGTAACTGGGCTGGCCTCACTGTTACCCAGTATGTAGGGATAACAATGCAACTGGGCTGGCCTCACTGTTACCCAGTATGTAGGGATAACAATGCAACTGGGCTGGCCTCACTGTTCCCCAGTATGTAGGGATAACAATGTAACTGGGATGGCCTCACTGTTACCCAGTATGTAGGGATAACAATGCAACTGGGCTGGCCTCACTGTTCCCCAGTATGTAGGGGTAACAATGCAACTGGGATGGCCTCACTGTTCCCCAGTATGTAGGGATAACAATGCAACTGGGCTGGCCTCACTGTTCCCCAGTATGTAGGGATAACAATGTAACTGGGCTGGCCTCACTGCTCCCCAGTATGTAGGGATAACAATGCAACTGGGCTGGCCTCACTGTTCCCCAGTATGTAGGGATAACAATGTAACTGGGCTGGCCTCACTGCTCCCCAGTATGTAGGGATAACAATGCAACTGTCTGGCCTCACTGTTCCCCAGTATGTAGGGATAACAATGCAACTGGGCTGGCCTCACTGTTCCCCAGTATGTAGGGATAACAATGCAACTGGGCTGGCCTCACTGTTCCCCAGTATGTAGGGGTAACAATGCAACTGGGCTGGCCTCACTGTTCCCCAGTATGTAGGGGTAACAATGCAACTGGGATGGCCTCACTGTTCCCCAGTATGTAGGGATAAAAATGCAACTGTCTGGCCTCACTGTTACCCAGTATGTAGGGATAACAATGCAACTGGGATGGCCTCACTGTTACCCAGTATGTAGGGATAACAATGTAACTGGGATGGCCTCACTGTTACCCAGTATGTAGGGATAACAATGCAACTGGGATGGCCTCACTGTTCCCCAGTATGTAGGGATAACAATGTAACTGGGATGGCCTCACTGTTACCCAGTATGTAGGGGTAACAATGCAACTGGGCTGGCCTCACTGTTACCCAGTATGTAGGGATAACAATGCAACTGGGCTGGCCTCACTGTTACCCAGTATGTAGGGATAACAACGCAACTGGGATGGCCTCACTGTTACCCAGTATGTAGGGATAACAATGCAACTGGGCTGGCCTCACTGTTCCCCAGTATGTAGGGGTAACAATGCAACTGGGATGGCTTCACTGTTCCCCAGTATGTAGGGATAACAATGCAACTGGGATGGCCTCACTGTTACCCAGTATGTAGGGATAACAATGCAACTGGGCTGGCCTCACTGTTACCCAGTATGTAGGGATAACAATGCAACTGGGATGGCCTCACTGTTACCCAGTATGTAGGGATAACAATGCAACTGGGATGGCCTCACTGCTCCCCAGTATGTAGGGATAACAATGCAACTGGGCTGGCCTCACTGTTACCCAGTATGTAGGGATAACAATGCAACTGGGATGGCCTCACTGTTACCCAGCATGTAGGGATAACAATGCAACTGGGCTGGCCTCACTGTTACCCAGTATGTAGGGATAACAATGCAACTGGGATGGCCTCACTGTTCCCCAGTATGTAGGGATAACAATGCAACTGGGATGGCCTCACTGTTCCCCAGTATGTAGGGATAACAATGCAACTGGGATGGCCTCACTGTTACCCAGTATGTAGGCGTAACAATGCAACTGGGATGGCCTCACTGTTACCCAGTATGTAGGGATAACAATGCAACTGGGCTGGCCTCACTGTTCCCCAGTATGTAGGGATAACAATATAACTGGGATGGCCTCACTGTTTCCCAGTATGTAGGGATAACAATGCAACTGGGATGGCCCCACTGTTCCCCAGTATGTAGGGGTAACAATGCAACTGGGCTGGCCTCACTGTTCCCCAGTATGTAGGGATAACAACGCAACTGGGCTGGCCTCACTGTTCCCCAGTATGTAGGGATAACAATGCAACTGGGATGGCCTCACTGTTACCCAGCATGTAGGGATAACAATGCAACTGGGCTGGCCTCACTGTTACCCAGTATGTAGGGATAACAATGCAACTGGGCTGGCCTCACTGTTCCCCAGTATGTAGGGATAGCAATGTAACTGGGATGGCCTCACTGTTCCCCAGTATGTAGGGATAACAATGCAACTGGGATGGCCTCACTGTTCCCCAGTATGTAGGGATAAGAATGCAACTGGGATGGCCTCACTGTTTCCCAGTATGTAGGGATAACAATGCAACTGGGATGGCCTCACTGTTCCCCAGTGTGTAGGGGTAACAATGCAACTGGGATGGCCTCACTGTTCCCCAGTATGTAGGGATAACAATGCAACTGGGATGGCCTCACTGTTCCCCAGTATGTAGGGATAACAATGCAACTGGGATGGCCTCACTGTTTCCCAGTATGTAGGGATAACAATGCAACTGGGATGGCCTCACTGTTCCCCAGTGTGTAGGGGTAACAATGCAACTGGGCTGGCCTCACTGTTCTCCAGTATGTAGGGATAACAATGCAACTGGGCTGGCCTCACTGTTCCCCAGTATGTAGGGGTAACAATGCAACTGGGCTGGCCTCACTGTTCCCCAGTATGTAGGGGTAACAATGCAACTGGGCTGGCCTCACTGTTCCCCAGTATGTAGGGATAACAATGCAACTGGGATGGCCTCACTGTTCCCCAGTATGTAGGGATAACAATGCAACTGTCTGGCCTCACTGTTACCCAGTATGTAGGGATAACAATGTAACTGGGATGGCCTCACTGTTCCCCAGTATGTAGGGATAACAATGCAACTGGGATGGCCTCACTGTTCCCCAGTGTGTAGGGGTAACAATGCAACTGGGATGGCCTCACTGTTCCCCAGTATGTAAGGATAACAATGCAACTGGGATGGCCTCACTGTTCCCCAGTATGTAGGGATAACAATGCAACTGGGATGGCCTCACTGTTTCCCAGTATGTAGGGATAACAATGCAACTGGGATGGCCTCACTGTTCCCCAGTGTGTAGGGGTAACAATGCAACTGGGCTGGCCTCACTGTTCTCCAGTATGTAGGGATAACAATGCAACTGGGCTGGCCTCACTGTTCCCCAGTATGTAGGGGTAACAATGCAACTGGGCTGGCCTCACTGTTCCCCAGTATGTAGGGGTAACAATGCAACTGGGCTGGCCTCACTGTTCCCCAGTATGTAGGGATAACAATGCAACTGGGATGGCCTCACTGTTCCCCAGTATGTAGGGATAACAATGCAACTGTCTGGCCTCACTGTTACCCAGTATGTAGGGATAACAATGTAACTGGGATGGCCTCACTGTTCCCCAGTATGTAGGGATAACAATGCAACTGGGATGGCCTCACTGTTCCCCAGTGTGTAGGGGTAACAATGCAACTGGGATGGCCTCACTGTTCCCCAGTATGTAGGGATAACAATGCAACTGGGATGGCCTCACTGTTACCCAATATGTAGGGATAACAATGCAACTGTCTGGCCTCACTGTTACCCAGTATGTAGGGATAACAATGTAACTGGGATGGCCTCACTGTTCCCCAGTATGTAGGGATAACAATGCAACTGGGATAGCCTCACTGTTGCCCAGTATGCAGGGCATATAGGACTCGTATAGAACTATCTGGCAGGTTTTCTATGACTGAATGCCCTTCCTAATACCTACCACATTTACAGTATATATATATATATATATATATATATATATATATATATATATATATATAACCCATGCTAGAGTGTGGAAAATGGACTATTTTAAGTATAAGTGTGCACTCTGCTTTCCTTTAGGTTGGTATCTTATTAAAGTATTGAATGAGTGGGAAAATGAGCGAAGATATTTTGGTCCTTAACTTTGCCTTTCATAAAATAAAACACCAGTAATGCACTGGGGTAATTGCTGGCCTTGTGCCAATAGTAGACACATTATTATTATGGTGAATTGGCAGTATCGGCGGAGGATCAGACACCATTCTTTCCAACTTAGTTACGTCCCTTTACAGTCTGACTTTAAATCCTGTTGAGGTTAACTTTGCCTTTCATCCTTACGGGGTCGATAAAATAAATTACCAGTAATGTACTGGGTAATTGCTAGCCTTGTGCCAAAAGTAGAAACAATTATTATATATATTTTTATATATATATATATACAGAAGTAGCTATGACATCATCACAGCTTATAACATTTATAGAGAGACTTGTATATGTTTATTATACATAAATATATTGTATATACATAAATATATTTTATATGAATACAGCTCTGTTAGTGGTACTGTTAATTAATCTGCTATGGAGAACCAAACTATGAATCTATTGAATCTCAGCCAAGTGCACAAAACATTAAACTAGCCTTAAAGATGTTGGTGTTGCATAAGATTTAATATATTGGCTTAAATCCACAAATTTGAGGGATTTTTATCACTTATGTTACGAAGAAAGGCAATGACCATGAAAGTTCTCAGGCATTAAAATACTGTTGTGAGGGGCGAGATGAAAGTATTGAAAGTGTTTACAAACAAAAGACTGACATGACCAGAATATTTGCAATAGATTCAACTCTGCTAAAGGCACCTCGGTATCATATATTGATGTTAATCTAGGTGACTGATTAAGTTTACGACTCATGAAGGTAATAAGGGAGATTTGAGCACAAAATCCCAAATACCAGAACAATTTTTGGGAGACACCCACAAGATTATCAACCATCTTTCCTACAACAACCCTGAACACCTTTTTGAATTCCATGTGTCTAACATCCGTGGACAAGCTTAAAATAATAAGAAAACAGCACAGCTCCCATGATTTTCAGAAATATTTTTTTTACACTCAGATTTGCTGAAGCATGGAACCAACTACCTGCAACAGTTGTTAGCTGTTGGGACACTGCATTCTTCAGAACTTCCATGCTTCCTGAAATTCACCAACACTACACCTGATATTCCCCCTCCATACACACACACATGTATCTGTGTGTATATCATGACTCATACACTGTTCACTTTCCCGATATTTTTATATTATTTTATATACTATACATGCACCTTTGATGAGTTGTAGTGCACCTGAGCACTGTATACAACAATTTTCATTATTATTATTATTATTATACCCGGTGGATTAACAGTATCGGTAGTGGGTCGGACGCCATGTTTTGCAGCAAAGAGTTACGGCCCTTTAACTTTGCCTTTCATCCTTACGGGATCGATAAAATAAGGTACCAGTGATGCACTGGGATAATTGCTGGCCTTGTGCCAAAAGTATAAACAATTATTATTATTATTATACCCTAACACATCCCTTTCTCAACACTTTTACAATTCCAACAGTCCACAGTACTGAACTGGTCCTTTATTTATCAAATCTGAAAGAACGAAAGACATTTGATCTCAGTGGGATTTGAACTTCAAATTAATTCCCTGTTTAATTAATTAATCCTCCTTGATTGATTTCTCCATTACGTTGTGGACAATGTTATTCTATTCAATACTTTACATCATTAATGACCTTAACAAAGTGAAATACAAAAGGCGATGAAAACAGAAAAAAGAGAAAACTTCTGATATTCCAAACTCGGTGTTGATTGTTACAAGGCAGCAGACATCTTGTCATTATACAGACAGCAGGCATTGATTGGTTGACTAATAAATACACTGATTGATTGGTTAAATCGATTGATTAATTAGCTACTTACATTATTCAGGGTCTCCATATCAGTATCCCTCTTCTTCATCAGATTCAATGTCCGCTCCCATCTCCCAATTAGTTCATGTCTTTCTAGATGACTGCGACGGAATTCCTCAGCAGTTTTATCCAAAGCAATCTATGTGATAAAAATCATAAGGCATAAGTTTAAACAAAATACTTCACTAAATATTTTTATCATATATATATATATATCATCATCATTTTCATCATTTCATTTAAAGTCCACTTTTTCCCTGCTTGCAAGGGTGGGACGGGAACTGATTCTGGCTTGATTTCTACAGCTGGATGCCCTTCCTAACACGAGCCTCATTTACAGAGGGGGCTGGGTGCTTTTTTGCCGTGGCCCCTCCACGACCACTTTACAGTGGAATGATAGGGACCCCAGTCCCTATCATCTCATTTCTACAGCTGAGTAAAATGGACCAATGTGAAAATAAAGTGTCTTGCTCAAGGAAACAACACATCACCCGGTCTGAGAATTGAACTCACAACCTTTCGATTGCAAGGCCAATGCTCTAACCACTAAGCCATGTGCCTCCATATATATACACACACACACACACATATATATATATATATAGAAGTGGTAACACAACAGTTAGTTCACCATACCGAGAACAATTGTTTCACCTTAGCGGATCCTCAGCTCGTATTGGACATGGTTCTATGGGCTGTTCCATATAACTGTGACCATTACGAGCTGAGGATCCGTTAAGGTGAAACAGTTGTTCTCGGTATGGTGAACTAACTGTTGTGTTACCACTTGTACCTAACTCATCCCATGGACTGAGTGCTCTACCACTACGAATATTATATTGATGTTAATCCAGGTGACTGATTAAGTTTACCACTCATGAAGGTAATGAGGGAGATTTGAGCACAAAATCCCAAATACCAGAACAATTTTTGGGAGACACCCACAAGATTATCAACCATCTTTCCTACAACAACCCTGAACACCTTTTTGAATTCCATGTGTCTAACATCCGTTGAAAAGCTTAAAATAATAAGAAAACAGCACAGCTCCCATGATTTTCAGAAATATTTTTTTTACACTCAGAGTTGCTGAAGCATGGAACCAACTACCTGCAACAGTTGTTAGCTGTTGGGACACTGCATTCTTCAGAACTTCCATGCTTCCTGAAATTCACCAACACTACACCTGATATTCCCCCTCCATACACACACATGTATCTGTGTGTATATCATGACTCATACACTGTTCACTTTCCCGATATTTTTATATTATTTTATGTACTATACATGCACCTTTGATGAGTTGTAGTGCACCTGAACACTGTATACAACAATTTTCATTATTATTATTATTATTATACCCGGTGGATTAATAGTATCGGTAGTTTGTCGGACGCCATGTTTTGCAGCAAAGAGTTACGGCCCTTTAACTTTGCCTTTCATCCTTACGGGATCGATAAAATAAGGTAGCAGTGATGCACTGAGATAATTGCTGGCCTTGTGCCAAAAGTATAAACAATTATTATTATTATTATACCCTAACACATCCCTTTCTCAACACTTTTACAATTCCAACAGTCCACAGTACTGATATATCAAGTGTTAAACTAATATATTTTTTTGTTGTTTCCATTTACGTTTTGCATAACCCCACCCCAAGTGCAACAAAACCGTCTAACCCATGGTAGCGTGGAAGATGGACGTTAAACGATGATGATGATGATGATGATGATGATGATGACATATGTAATTTCCTCCCTTTACTTGTTTCAATCAGACTGTAGACATGTTAAGATACAGTCTTGATTTAGACAAGACAGCTGGAATATCATCATTATGACTAAAATCATCACCATCACCATCACCATCATCATCACAATCATCATCATCATCATCATCATCATCATCATCGCCATCACAATCACCACTATCATCACCATCACAATCACCACCACCATCACTACCATCACCACCATCACCATCACAATCACCATCATCACCATCACCATTATCATCACCATCATCACCATCATAATCACCACAATCACCATCACCATCACCATCATAATCACCACAATCACCATCACCATCACAATCACCACTACCATCACCATCACCATCACAATCACCACCACCATCACCACCATCACCATCACAATCACCATCATCACCATCACCACTATCATCACCATCACTACCATCACCATCACCACCATCATCACCATCACAATCACCATCACCATCATCACCGCCACTATCCCCATCATCAACATCATAATCCCATCTATCATCATCATCATCACCGTCATAATCACAGCTGACCAGGTCCTACACAAGAAATATACCAATCATCACCATCAACACTGCCATGAACAACAGCATGAAAACCATCTTCACACCACCACCACCATCACTTCCACCACTACCAACACCACCACCTCCACATTACCACCACTGCCATTGCCACCACCACCACTGGCATTTCTACCACAAACTCAACCACCATCACTACCATCATTACCACCAACACCACCACCATCATCATCACCACCAACACCACCACCACTGCCATCACCACCACCACCGCCACCACTACTACTACTACCAGCCACCACCACCACCACCACCACCACCACCACCACCACCATCTAATCTCTGATTTAATGAATGCATAAATTTTTCATGTTTAAAATATTTTTTGAATTAATTATAACATCTCTAAATGTATAATTGTCTGAAAAATTGATATTAACAATGTCTTTATATATATTTGACATTTCTAAAGAGGGGGTGGCTGCGAGAGGGGGTAAGAGGGGTTGGGTGCGAGAGGGGGTAAGAGGGGGTGGGTGCGAGGGAGGGTGAGAGGGAGGGGGACGAGAAGGTTGAGGGTGGAAAGGGGTGATCAAGAGAGAGGAGTGAGAGAGAGAGAGAGAGAGGGTGAGTGAGAAAGAGAGAGAGAGGGGTCAGTGAAAGAGAGAGAGAGAGAATGAGAAGGGTGACCAAGAGAGAGAGAGAGGGGGTAGAATGAGAGCAGTGAGAGAGAGAAGGTAGAATGTGAGGGGTGAGAGGGGCAGGGGGGTAGAATGAGAGAGGTGAGGGGTGGGTTAGAATGGGAGCAGTGAGAGAGAAAGAGGAGAGAGGTGACAGGTGTGTGTTGGAGATAGGAGGGGTGTTGGATTAGCAATTATCAAGTACTATCTTCTTTGTATGATAATCTTCCAGATTGTCAAAACCTTCTCCCGACAACAAAGCAACGGGGGAAGAAAACGGAAAAATGTAATAACAATACACATAACGTAAATTTGGGGAAATGCAAATAGAAATTGTTCGACATAATGGTGTTTAAGTAAAGTAGTAATAATAATAATAATACTTTCTTTATTAACCACAAGGGTTTACATAAAGTAGACATTAAGGACAATACAGGACGGTACAAATGGGCATTTCTGCGTGTAAAAAACCAAAACAGAGGATGTAACAAAAAAATAACAATAATAGTAATAATAATAATATAATGGTGTTTAATTAAAGTAATAATAATAATGATTTAAGACTAGGAAGCTATTGACTATCTACAACATGTTCCACAAGAGGAGTGATGTCGATAGACTCTACTTAAGGAGATCTGAAGGTGGAAGAGGTCTTATCAGCATAGAGGACTGTGTTCAGATGGAGAAAAACAACCTACACAAATACGTGACTGACAGTAAGGTGCCAATGCCCAGAATTGTACTGAAGGAGAGGACAATAGACCAGGGGATGTCCAAGGAGGAAATAACTACAAGGAGGAAGAGCAACCTTCATGAAAAATCCCTTCATAGTACCTTCTTTGAGGAAACGGAATTCAGAGATCCACAGACATGGAACTGGTTGAAAAGAGGAGACCTTAAAAAGGCTACAGAAGGAATGCTAATAGCTGCGCAAGAGCAGGCCCTCAAAACGAAGTGGCTGAAACACCATATTTACAAGGAGGAGGCTAGCCCACTGTGCAGGATCTGTGGAGAGAGAGAGGAGACTGTGGCTCACATTGTATCCGAGTGTAAACACCTAGCCCAGATTCACTATAAAGGCTGGAGACATGATGTGATGGGCAGGGTGATCCACTGGCACCTATGCAAAGTAAACAATTTACCACATTCTGAGAAGTGGTATGAGCATAAGCCAGAGTCGGTGATAGAAAACGATCAGGTGAAGGTGCTATGGGATTTTAGGATACAGATGGATGAGAAACTGGAACACAATAGGCCTGACCTGGTGGTTTTGGACAAGGAAAAAAGATTGTGCCTGATTGTGGATGTGGCCTGCCCATTCGACATGAGAGTGCAAGAGATGGAGAACATTAACCGATACCAGGACTTAAAGTGGGAGGTAAAAAAGGATTTGGAACTGCCATGAAGTCAAAGTGGTCCCGATTGTCATAGGCGCACTAGGTACTATCTCAAGGAGTTTCCAAGGATGGTTAAAGAAGATTAGCCCAGCCCCGCTTTTTGGAACACTTCAAAAGTTATGCTTGCTGGGAACAGCAAAAACCCTCCGAAACGTCCTGAATATCTGAGGCTGCAGGTAGTGGCTTGATATTCATTTCAACAAACTTTCCAGTTAACTAACATCAATGACTGAGAGTCAAAGGACAATAATAATGATTTCTTTATTGGCCACTAGGGCTGACATCAAGAAAAACATTACAGACGGCACAGGACAGTACGATGTGGGTTTTGTGATAATAATAATATAAAATTAAAAAATTAAGACAAAAATTAAATAAAAAATAAAAAATAAAGATATTAAGAATTAAAATAGAATTATATAAAAGTTTAACAATATGTTAAAATCCAACAGCAAAAATGAAAATTTATGGTAATGGCGGAATAAATTTAAATGTGGAAAATTTATCAGAAATACAAAAATGTAAGAAATGGTAAACACTGAAGAGAACAAACAGCGAAGAATTTATTTGACAAGGATGATGACATATTCAGATACACACAGGTATACATATATGTGTAGGTGTATATGTCTATATGTTGATATATATGTATGAGTGTATATGTCTGTATGTTGATATATATATGTATGAGTGTATATATAGGTGTATATGGCTGTTTGTTGATATATAAAGGGTGCGGACGATATTTGTTCTTAAGAATACTGTCTAGGAAAAAATAACACAGTAGTTTTATTTTTTAAGATATATTTATCAAACTTGAGTCAGTTTGTCTTCATGACTGCTTCTTTCGATCTCACTCGATAAACCCACCATTGTCTTTGATGACGGCCTCAAGGCGGCATCGGAACCGGCTACAGGCCTTCGACACTGTCCCCCGACTTAGGCCCCTAAATGCACTTGTGATCCTGGCCTTCAGATCGTCTTTTGTATTGCAGCTAGATCTGTTGGTGTCTCGTTCCACTGCGCCCCATGCAAAGAAGTCGAGGGGGTTGCAGTCAGGCGAGCTGGGAGGCCAGATGTCAGGTAAAGTGTGGTCGACGAAGTTCTCTGACAGCTAGGCTTGGGTTTTTCGGCTGGTATAGCAGGGCGCTGAGTCTTGCTGCCATATGTACGGCCTGCCTGCAGCTACCTGATCGAACCAGGGCTTTACTACCTCGCTCAGAACACGGATGTAGCCATCGGTGTTCAGCTTGAGGCCCTCAGGGAAGAAGTGAGGTGGCATGATGTCACCTTGACTGCTGATGTCACCTAAGACCAATATTGTCGCTGGAAACTTTGTCTGCTTGACTCTGGGCACGTCTTTGGATGAGACAGTGAGCCACCTGTTGTTCTGGGACTTGATCTTCTGGTCTTGGCAGAAGTTTTTCTCATCGGAGAAAAACCACAGCATGTCTGGCTCCAGTGGGTGTTTCAACTTGTTGATTAGCTTCTTTGCGTGCTTCAGTCGCTTTTCTTGCATCGCCTTTGACAGAAATTGTCCTTTCCTCATCTTGTATGAAACGTAGCGAATGTCTTCATGTACCACCAGCCTAATGAGCTTTTCATCCACGGCTTTCACCCTTGCACTCATCGACTTGCTAGGTTCATTGTTGATGATATCCTGAACATCAGCGACGAACTCGGGCGTTCTGATGGTGTCAAATAGTCAATCATGTGTTTTCCTCTCTGATGTTGCTTCGTAGTCGAATCCTGAATCTTCCAATTCCTTTCTGACCTTTTCCAACATTCTCCTGCTGACGCTGAGAAAGTCTGAAATTTCCTTATTTGTCCTCCCGGTGCGGATTCCAAGTAGAACTCCCTGTCTCTTCCACAAATTTGGAGGTTAAAAATTATTCATAATCAATTATTCTGAAATTAAATAATGGAAATATATTCACTGTTTTTATGAAGACAAGAGTGATAGCGGAAGTAAAAAAAAAGTTGCATAATTAGCAGTTGAAAATTGCGAACAAATATCGTCCACACCCTGTATGTGAGTGTGTGTGTATATATATATATATATATATATATATATATATATATATATATATATATATATATCATCATCATCATCATCATCTCATTTTACGTCCACTTTTCCCTGCTTGCAAGGGTGGGACGGGAACTGATTCTGGCTTGATTTCTACAGCTGGATGCCCTTCCTAACACCAACCTCATTTACAGTGAGTGCTGGGTGCTTTTTTTGCCGTGGCACCTCCACGACCACTTTGCAGTGGAATGATAGGGACCCCAGTCCCTATCATCTCATTTCTACAGCTGAGTAAACTGGAGCAATGTGAAATAAAGTGTCTTGCTCAAGGAAACAACACATCACCCGGTCTGAGAATTGAACTCACAACCTTTCGATTGCAAGGCCAATGCTCTAACCACTAAGCCATGTGCCTCCATATATATATATATATATATATATATATATATATATATATATATATATATATATATATATATATATATATATATATATATATATATATATATATATATATATATATATATATATATATATATATATATATATATAGGTATGTATGGATGTTTGTTGATATATATGTGACTCTGTGTATATATGTGTATATGCATGGAGGCACATGGCTTAGTGGTTAAAGCATTGGCCTTGCAATCAAAAGGTTGTGAGTTCAATTCTCAGACTGGGTGATGTGTTGTTTCCTTGAGCAAGACACTTTATTTCACATTGCTCCAGTTTACTCAGCTGTAGAATTGAGATGATAGGGGCTGGGGTCCCTATCATTCCACTGCAAAGTGGTTGTTGAGGTGCCACGGCAAAAAAGCACCCAGCCCTCACTGTAAAGTGGATGTGTAGGCGCCACGGAAAAAAAGCACCCAGCACTCGCTGTAAATGAGGTTGGTGTTAGGAAGGGCATCCAGCTGTAGAAATCAAGCCAGAATCAGTTCCCGTCCCATCCTTGCAAGCAGGGAAAAGCAGACGTAAAATGAAATGAAGATGAAATGATGTATCTATGTTGATATATATGTGTATATATAGGTATGCATGTCTGTTTGTATGTTGATATATATATGTGTATATAATTGTTAGTGTGTGTATGCATGTATGTATACACACATATATATATATATATACGTGAATATGTATATATATATATGTGTACATATATATGTATATATGTGTACATATACATTTATATATGTATACACACATACACACACACTCACACACACATATATATATATATATATATATATGAAGTTCTTATGTATCTAGTCACCTGAACTGACATTTTTGAAAGGTTGACTTCATGTTAAACTGAAACCAATCTTATAAAATATTGATAGGTGCATTTTGTTATTCAAGAATATGTGTGAGAGTGAGTGTGTGAGTGAGAGTGTGTGTGTTTGAGTGAGTGAGTGAGTGTGTGTGGGGGTTGCGAGTGTGTGTATGTGTGAGGGGGGATTGCGAGTGTGTGTATGTGTGGGTGTGCGAGTGTGTGTATGTGTGTGTATGTGCGAGTGTGCGAGTGTGTGTATGTGTGGGTGTGCGAGTGTGTGTATGTGTGGGTGTGCGAGTGTGTGTGTGTGGATGTGCGAGTGTGTGGGGGGATGTGGGGGTGTGAGTGTGTGTATGTGTGGGTGTGCGAGTGTGGGTGTGTGGGTGTGTGAGTGTGTGGTGTGTGTGTGAGAGTGAGTGTATGGGTATTTGTGTGGGTGCATTTGCAGCTGTTCTAAGTGCAATTGGTTAGTCATGTGTGTGCGTATACATATATACTTATATGCACACACATACATCAGTCAATTCTCAGACCGGGTGATGTGTTGTTTCCTTGAGCAAGACACTTTATTTCACATTGCTCCAGTTTACTCAGCTGTAGAAATGAGATGATAGGACTGGGGTCCCTATCATTCCACTGCAAAGTGGTCGTGGAGGTGAAAACGGCAAAAAAGCACCCAGCCGACACTGCAAAGTGGTCGTGGAGGTGAAAACGGCAAAAAAGCACCCAGCCGACACTGCAAAGTGGTCGTGGAGGTGAAAACGGCAAAAAAGCACCCAGCCGACACTGCAAAATGGTCGTGGAGGTGCCACGGCAAAAAAGCACCCAGCCGACACTGCAAAGTGGTCGTGGAGGTGCCACGGCAAAAAAGCACCCAGCCGACACTGCAAAGTGGTCGTGGAGGTGCCACGGCAAAAAAAGCACCCAGCCGACACTGCAAAGTGGTCGTGGAGGTGCCACGGCAAAAAAGCACCCAGCCAACACTGCAAAGTGGTCGTGGAGGTGCCACGGCAAAAAAAGCACCCAGCCGACACTGTAAATGAGGTTATGTGTTAGGAAGAGCATCCAGCTGTAGAAATCAAGCCAGAATCAGTTCCCGTATGAGCAAGACAAAGTCAGCCGACTGGACACTGCCCACAACAGGACAACCAGTCTAACCCATGCTAGCGTGGAAGAATGGACGTAAAATGATGATGATGATGATGGTGATATGTAAATGAATATATATGTGTATATATATGTGTGTACATATATTATATATATATATATATATAATTTAGTGAGTTTCTACGTGTATGAGTGCATGAGTACGTGCTCATGGATGCATATATGTGTTTGTATGTGTGTGTGTATTTGTATGCAAGTGTATATTTGTGTGTGGGGGGGGGGAGGCGGTTGTGTGTAGTTGTATGCAAATGTATATTTGAGTGAGCGTGTGTATGTATTTGTATGCAAGTGTATATTTGAGTGAGCGTGTGTGTGTATTTGTATGCAAGTGTATATTTGTGTGAGTGTGTGATTGGAATTGCCACTTTTCTGTGTCATGCACAATACTGCCAGGACATTAATTATCTTTAGTAATTTCAAGAAATTGTTATTAAACCTTCTCTGGTTGTATTTCTGATGAAATACATTGTCTTAAAAATTTCAATAAATTTTGAAAATAATCAAAAACACTTTCCAATGATTAAACGGGCGTGTCTCCACCTATCTTCACAAAGGATCTTACACAATATTATGTTGGAAGGTTTTAATATAAAGATGAATGCATTGAAATGTTAGGTGTTGTATATTAGAAGCAGTGGCAGTTTCATGTGGGCAGATATTCTGAAGATCAACCCTTTCATTACCATCTTTATAATGATAGACACTGCCGACAATTTTCAAGTTATGTTAACCCCTTAGCATTTAAACCGGCTATATCTGGCCAGAAATCTCTCAACTCTTTCTGATCAAACCAGCCCTAACTGGTCACTCATACCAATGATATGGTATTGTTCTCAAAATAAATAATATCAAAATCTCATAAATTTGATATTATGTGAGATAAAGCCTTGACCGTGAAAATACAGTAGTAAATATAGAGTAACGTAAATGCTAAAGGGTTAAATGTTTTTGTGCTGGCGCCATGACAAACAGCAGCCAATACACTCTATAAATGGTAGTGTTGGAACTCTGAAAGCATGTATACAGTACATTAAGTAATGAGGTAGTGTTGGAGCTACAATAAAATACATTCGGTACACTTAATAAAGTTGTGTTGGTGCTACAATAACATGCACAGTACACTCTGTCAAATGGTAGTGTTAGTGCCATAACAAAGTGTTCCTAGTGCACTGGTAAAATAGTAATGCTGGTGCCACTATAAAATGCACCCAGTACATACTGTATTGGTGAGATGATAAAATGCAGACTGTACATTATGTATACTGATTGGTCTTAGGAAGACCATCCAACCATAGAAACCATACTAAATATCAAATATGTCAAGGTGTGTCTTCCTGGTCAGTCTAGTCTTGAACTGGAATGATCTGACCAACCCATGCCAGCATGGAAAATGGATGCAAAGTGACAATGATAATTATTATGATGACGATGATGATGATTTATCAATAAAGAATTTAGAGGGATTTAATAATTTAACTAACTTTTCCATTATTAAGCCGATGTTTGGATTAACAAGGTTTCTTACATAAAAGTATGACAACAGGTTGTTTCATAGATACAAACTCTTAAAATTAACCTCTTCAGTCCCGTAGATGAGATAACTCATCCCAACATGTTTGAACTCTTTTCCAACAGTTCATAACTTCGAAGTTATGAACTTGTTTCCAACAGTTCATAACTTCGAAGCTAGATGTAGTTTATTGATGTGACATTTGTCCATCATTCAGATATGCATTGTTAATAAATGTTTATCTAAAAAAAGTAGTCATTTTACTGGAAAAAAAAAACCAGCACAGAAACTGTAGCTGTGTAAAATATATGGCGATCAACAGATTAAACAGCTTATTATCAGAAAACCAGGGAAGTTTTAGATGTTTTGGTATCAAAAGTCTGATACAACACATATGGTAGTGGATTAACAGAATCAGATAAAATGCCTTGTGGTATTTATTTAGGTTCCTTTAGTTTGGCTTCTGTTTGGGCTCAAAACAAGCAGTGTGTTGGCTTTTCTTCCGTCATTATGGGGTTGATGACAAAGTATATATGCTTTTACGAACAAATAACTACTAGTGCATTCGTTGCAGCGCCATAGTGATATGCAGCATTTCTTGGGAATTTTAACCCTGGAGGTGCCCCTCCACTCACCAAGTGTGAACACCTGGAGAGTTGATTTCTTCCATAGAAAGAAAGAAAGATTGATAGAGAGGAAGTGAGAAAGTCTTGGAGAGGAAAATTTGACCCCATGTACTGGACTCTACTTTGTTTATAGGAAAGTACTAATAGCCGTAAAAGGCAAAAATAAGTGTAAAATTACACACACATGTACACCAGGTCCGAACATAGAGGAACCAAATTCCCACTGTCATCACATCCGTCTCTCCCGCCTTCCCCATCTCTCACTATTATGAGCAAATGGTTTCCCATATGTTGGCCACTTCTGTGGCCCTGGCGGACAGAATAGAGATGGCAATTTCCTGCAGGATAGTGAAGGAGACATGCTGGAAGAGCCATCGCAGCTAGCCAGCTCTGCGGTGATGGTGGTGAGTAGGGAGGTAGCCCCAGGGCCAAGAATACTAGAAGTCTCCACTGATACGGGCTCGACTACAAACTTGCCAGAGAGTGACCAATATTTGGAGGGTTTATCCTCCTCAGCCCCGAAGTACTTGGGTTTATATAATTGACTTTCTGCTCCATACAAATTGCTGGCCTTGTGCCAATCAATTTTAGAAAGAATTATTACAAATATGTAAATAGCGATACCGCAAAGAGAAATAATGGTTAAGATCAAGATGGCAAGCAGAAATTATTGAATTTGTGTTCAAAATAGATGATTAATACATTATATAGTCAATCATTGCCATAAATTGTTCACTTATTTCAGTTTGAATTTTATAAACTACAGTAAATTGACGGTGAAAATACAACTTATTTATGAGAAGGAAGTATGAAAAATCTCCTTATCATTGCTGTAATTAATTGTGTCCCTGATGGTTAATGGGAGATAAGAATGATTTCTAATTGCCAATGGTCTGAAAGTGGCTTGTTTGTGGGGCAGTCATTAATTTGTTCTGGAAAAATCAAAGTCCAGTGCCAAGATAAGAAATGAGGAATTACACAGAAACAGAGATAGATGGGAGTAGAATAGGAACAAAAAGGTGGTGTTGGTGGTAGTGGTGGTAGTGGTGGTGGTGGTGGTGGTGGAGGTGGTCGTGTTGGAGGTGGTCGTGGTGGTGTTGGCGGCGGTGGTGGTGTTGGCGGCGGTGATGGTGTTGGTGGCGGTGGTGGTGGTGGTGGTGAAGGTGGTGGTGGTGGTAATGTTGGAGGTGGTGGTGGTGTTGGTGGTGGTGGTGGTGGTGGTGGTGTTGGTGGCGATGTTGGTGTTGGTGGTGGTGGTGTTGATAATGGTGGTGGTGGTGTTGATGGTGGTGGTGGTGTTGATAGTGGTGGTGGTGCTGTTGGTGGTGGTGGTGGTGGTGGTGGTGGATGTTTTTAAGGCAAATACCTACACAATAAACCGCACGTCATATTAAATATATATATATACAGAAGCCAATTTTGCATTGTTGCATAATATATGCAGACGGAGGGTGCAGTGCACCTTACTGATGCATTACGTGCGGCCGAAACTCAAGTCCGGGAACTATTATAGGCACCCGTTTTACGTGTGTTGTATTGAAGCGAATAACTATATTTATACTCTGGGAATGTATCTTACATTGCCTATTGAGTATGCTGAGATACAACCGGTCCTCACATTGATATATATGCTGGGTCCATCAACTCATTATATATACATATATATATATATATACATACATACATACAGTAAGTTGTAGCAACATTTCATCTCTTCTTAATTAACCCTTTAACATTTAAACCGGCTGTATCGGGCCAGAATTCTCTCACCGCTTTCTGTTCAAACTGGCTGTAACCAGCTGCTCATGTTTATGTTAAGGTATTGTTCTCAAAATAAATAATATTGAAATCTTGTAGTTTTGATATTGAGATAATTATGTCATACAGACAATATGCCCGATATTGAGATAATTATGGCATATAGACAATATGCCACCCACACCCTCCCACTGCAAATTGGTCGTGGAGGTGCCACGGCAAAGAAAGCACCCATCTTTGCTGTTGTTCACTCCTTCGGACCAAACAATTATATCTACATATCTCACATTAGCACTCATGATCTCTAACAGATGAACTTAATTCTAAGTACATTACGGAATTATATACATTTGGAAAATGATAGAGCAAAAGGTGCCAAACTTTGGTATCAAAACCTACCACTCACTGCGCCACGGAAGACGCTGCCAGCTACCACCAATCAACAAAAAGGCTGGCCAGGCAGCAAAAACCCTGCGAGAGTCAAGTCTGTTGGTTCGAGGAGCACAACTATTCAACTCCATTCCGGTACATGTCAGAAATCTATCAGGATGCAGTGTGGAATCATTCAAATTGCAGCTGGATAGATACTTAAGCACCATTAGAGATGAACCCCATCTCCCAGGATATACACAACGAGCACAAACTGACTCAAACTCGCTCCTACACATGTCAAAATTAAACAGAGAATCCAACCTGGCAACCACACCAGACTCTGAGGGTGGAGTCTTCGACTTGACCTGAGCATGAACTCAAACTCAAATGAAATGAAATGAAATGACTCCTACACTCCTTGAAATCTTACTTTCCTCTTATTATTATGAACATCTCAATGTATCCCTAATATTATTCATCATGTTCTCTATAACTACCATGCATATTTTACTATTTTATTACCTTTATTATCTCTATTATTGTTGTTACTATTTGTCTTATTTATACACGATTTGTTATTGATGTTGTGAAAACTAAACCCCCATGATTCGAACTAACAATCCCAACTTTTAAAATAGGACACTTAAATAACAAATCTACAGCTCCACTTAACACCACATAAAAACTATCATTCTCACTAAATTAATACAACGAAAATGTTTATCTGTCAAACAATAAATCTCCGGTTTATTGCCAGCGTGCCCTCATACCCACAGTAAAGCATATACCTCATAAATCCTGACTCCAAGTACATTTTATCTTCACCACCTTAACACTACATCTAATGTACCCTATAGCAGTTTTCACATGTCAATTTCATACATCTGTATTATATCAGTTCATTTAATATGCTAGATTTATCATTATACTCTATTCCTACTTATATTGATGTTATTAGTCTAACTATTCACTATCTAGTTATTTTATTATTGATATTATTGTTCTGGTTTAATACCACTCCTCTATAAAAGCCATGCCTGGAGTATCTTCCTCACTTTCGCGTGCTCTGATGAAACGACTGGTTATAAACAAAGTATTGGAGATCGATTGACGCAAAATCAGGCGAGTAGCGATCTCTAGACCTTCCAGATCAAAGAAACAATTGTCAGCAATGTGAATAAAGCCTTTATTGTATAGCGAACCATGTCACTCTTCTTTCTTGAATTGTTATTACTCCAAGTATAAACTACATAGAAATCACCGCGAACTCGCAGCATCACTATGGAAACGTCTTGTTGAGTCAAACTAAGCCATACGTTAATACCATCCACTACACGGAGTACTCTAACTGGACTACCTATAAGCGGACTGCCTATAATGATAACCTGTTATCCCGTATACATATATACATATATATATATACATATATACATATATATATATACATATATATATACATATACATACGTATATATATACATATATATATATATATACATATATATATACATATATATATATATATATACATATATATATACATATATATATATGTAGACATATACATATATATATATACATATACATATATATATATATATATACACACACACAGATATATATATATATATATATATATATATATTCAGGCTATAACAGTGGAGTTCAAGGCTGGCTGCCCATGGGAACTCTTATATGCAGATGATCTAACGCTGATAGCTGAATCAATGGCCGAACTAGAGAAGAAATTCCAAACATGGAAGCATGGCATAGAATCAAAAGGCCTTAAAATTAACCTGTCTAAGACTAAAGTTCTAGTTTGTAGGAAGGAACATAGGGAAATGGCCATGCTCAGTGTGTAGGAAAGGAGTAGGTAGAAACTCCATTTTATGTGCCAAATGCAAAGTATGGGTGCATAAAAGATGTAGTGGGATCACAGGTAAGCTAACTAAGAACATAGATTTTATATGTGGCCGGTGCTCTGGTGCAATAAGTAGCAGCAAGTGCCCAGAGAATACTAGCTCATTCCATTGCACAGATGGTTCTATAGAAATAGTGGACAGCTTCCGTTACCTGGGTGACAAAATCAGCAGTGGGGGAGGGTGCTCTGAAAGTACAGCAGCTAGAGTCAGAACTGGATGGAAAAAGTTCAGAGAGCTTATACCACTATTGTCCGCTAAAGGGTTCTCTAAAAATGAAAGGCAGGCTGTATGATGCCTGCATACGAACAGCAATGTTACATGGCAGTGAGACCTGGGCATTGTGTGCAGAGGATATATGCAGACTGGAGAGGAATGAAGCTTGCATGCTCTGCTGGATGTGTAATAGTAATATATGTGAACGGCAAAGCATAAACGAACTAAGGGAAAAATTAGAAATAAGAGGGATCAGATGTTGTTTACTCGAGAGAAGACTACATTGGTATGGTCACGTGATGCGCATGAAAGACGACAGCTGTATAAAAAAGTGCAGGGCAATAAAAATTGACGGTAGCCACGGAGTAGGCAGACCCAGAAAAATCTGGGACGACTTGATAAATTCCGACCTCACACACTTACACCTCTCCAAGACAATGTCAATGGACCGAGATCTTTGGCGCTACACAGTAATACAGAAGACCCACCTTACCTAAGTACAAAGTGAAACCTACTACAGTCAGTAGGCATCTCTAACAAAATACACCCCCGTCCCACTACCCCACCCCATCCACACCACCCCTTTCAATGTAAAGTTATGTTGGTACCACAACATCCAGTCCGAAACAAATGAGGTCATGTAGGTGTCACGACAAAAAAACACACAGTCCACGCTGTAATGTGGCCGTGTAGGCAACACGGTAAAAACCTCCCAGTCCACACTGTAAACGTGGTTGGTGTTAGGAAGGGCATCCAGCCGTAGAAAACCTGCCAGACAGTCCTATGCGAGCAAGACAACCACTCTTACCTCAAAACTGATTCTGGCTTGATTTCTACAGCTGGATGCCCTTCCTAACACCAACCGCATTTACAGTGAGTGCTGGGTGCATTTTTGCCGTGGCACCTCCACGACCACTTTGCAGTGGTATGATATGGATCCCAGTCCCTATCACCTCATTTCTACAGCTGAGTAAACTGGAGCAATGTGAAATAAAGTGTCTTGCTCAAGGAAACAACACATCACCCAGTCTGAGAATTGAACTCACAACCTTTCGATTGCAAGGCCAATGCTCTAACCACTAAGCCATGTGCCTCCATATATATATATATATATATATATATATATATATATATATATATATATATATATATATATATATATATATATATATATATATATATATATATATATATATATATATATATATATATATATATATATATATATATATATATATATATATATATATATATATATATATATGGAGGCACATGGCTTAGTGGTTAGAGCATTGGGCTTGCAATCAAAAGGTTGTGAGTTCAATTCTCAGACCGGGTGATGTGTTGTTTCCTTGAGCAAGACACTATACAGAGGAAAACCCCACATAGACAGACAGACAGACAGCTAGATAGATAGATAGACTGAAAGAGATGGAAGGGGAGGAGCATAAAAGCAGTGCTATTGACCTGTCACTCATTCTTGTTAATGTCTTGATCTGGACAAATATAGCAAGTCAGACTTGATAATAGAAAACTTGACAGGTTTATCTCACAATATACAATAGAATAATACAATATACAATGATATAGTAATATACATATTTCATGAAGGGTGCCAAAATGTTTCAAGCTAGTTTATCATTACAACTGATTTTTAAACAATTCAGACTTGAACCTTTGCAAGAAAATCGTTAAAATGAATCAGCTTGAAATATTTTTAATTGGAAACAACATTTCTGATCTAATTTGGTTGCTCACAAATTTACAGTATATATATGTATATATATATATATATATATATATATTTATATATATATATATATATATATATATATTGCTCCTCTTTTCCATGCTTGCATGGAAATATATTTATATATACATACTCCTCATTATATATATATATATATATATATATATACACACATACATTCATATATATATATATATATATATTTTGTTTTAAATATATATATATATAAAAGCGGACGTAAAATGATGATGATATATATATATATATTATATAATTATATATATATATATTTTTTATATATACACATACACATATTACCATAATACCCATCAAAAATGACACGGTTTATAGAAAAAATATTTAAATTATAGCAATAACTGCTTGAATACAACAGTCTATGTAATATGACAGACTCCTCGGGAGATGAATGGGTTCATTGGCATAATGGTAGCATTCTTGTCCAGCAAACAAAAAGTGCAATGGACTTCCATGTGCACTGATGCTCATCATTTTCTGTTCAGTGGAATTATCTCCTCCTTATTATTAGATTATTTTATTTAGTCAAAGTTTAAGCAAAGTCTAATTTAATTTTTGCTCACACACACACATATATATATATATATCATCATCACCGTTTTACGTCCGTTCTTCCACGCTAGCATGGGTTAGACGGGTTGTCCTGTTGTGGGCAGTGTCTGGTCGGCTGACCATGCCTTGCTCATACAGGAACTGATCTGGCTTGATTTCTACAGCTGGATGCCCTTCCTAACACCAACCTCATTTACAGTGAGTGCTGGGTGCTTTTTCGTGGCACCTACACGTCCACTTTACAGTGTGGGCTGGGTGCTTTTTTGCCGTGGCACCTCCACGGCCACCTTGCGGTGGGGGGGGGGGGCATATTGTTTATATGCTTCAGCATGTACCCATGGGAGGTCGGGTACCCTGTATTACTGCGTGACGCCAGAGGTCACGGTCGTGTGCCATTGACTTTGAGAGGTGTAGTTGGGTAAGGTCGGCTTTTATCACCTCATCCCAAGTCATCTTGGGTCTCCCCACTCCGCGGTTTCCATCAACTTCTAGTGCTCTGCACCTTTTTATGCAGCTGTCATCCTTCATACGCATCACATGTCCATACCAGCGTAACCGCCTCTCCTGCACGCAGCATTTGATTCCTCTTATGCTCAGTCTCTCTCTCAATTCCTTTATGCTTTGTCGTTCACGTATATTACTGTTACACATCCATCGGAGCATGCAGGCTTCGTTTCTCTCTAATCTACGTAAGTCTTCCACCTTCAGCGCCCAGGTCTCACTACCATGCAACATCGCTGTTCGGATACACGCATCATACAGTCTGCCTTTCATTCTGAGGGAGAAGCCTTTTGCAGCTAGCAGTGGTAGTAGTTCCCTAAACTTCTTCCATCCCGTTATTACCCTAGTTATTGTACTTTCTGAGCACCCACCTCCGTTGCTAATTCGGTCACCTAGGTAGCAGAAGCTGTCTACTGTTTCTACAGGGCCCTCCCAGAGATTGGTGGTGCTTGTTTCCTGTGGCTGTTTGCTTGCTGTTTCAGCACAGCTGCTGCTTGTGAATCCTACATTCTTAATTAAGCTTCCTGAGATCCCGCTACATCTCTTGTGTACCCATTGTTTGCATTTGGGGCAGAGAATGGAGTTCCTACCTACACCTTTCCTACATACTGAGCAAGGCCATTTCCCTGAGGGGATCTGGGTTCTGTTTTCTCGTCTACTTACAAGGACCTTAGTCTTTGTCATGTTGACTTTATATGTATATATATGTATATATTTATCATGTATATGTATGTATATATATATATATATATATATATGTAAATATATAAATATGTATGTGTGTGTGTATATATGTATACATGTATATTTGTATATATAGGTATATGTATATATATGTGTATGTATATATGCATATACATACACACACATATATATATATATATATAATAAATGTAATCTGAGTTTTTTGAATATTAATAATAACATTCGATTCGTTTGCAATTCTGCAAACAAGCCTCATTTTTAAAGCCATGTCAGTAGAATGAACCCTTCATTCTCTCTCTCTCTCTCTCTCTCTCTCTCTCTCTCTCTCACTCTCTCTGTATATATATATATATATATATATATATATATATAATGTATAATACGAATACAAGAAACGTCCGCATTCATTCGTAAATTGCCTTGTCTGACGAACGCATGCGGATGTTTCTTGTATTCGTCTTATTCGGGAAACCTTTGGTAATGAGGTAATTATATTGTATTGTTTATTATACATTAAATTTACCTCTGTAACTTACATAGAGCACTCTTCACTCCTATGACTTTTTCAATTTTCAACGGAAACTTCAATACCTATATATATATGTATAATATATAATACTCCATTACTACAAACTGTAGAGTGCTACTTATCCGATATTTGCATTGCTTTATTGTGCTACAATAAAACTCACCTCCTACATATATATATATATATATATATATATATATATATATACATACATATATATAATTCGTTTTCGAATCTGTATTGCGAGATTTCTTATCTGAAAACTTGTGTTGAAACAGAGACACAATAAATAAAAATATAGTCACTGAAGAGGTCACAGAATGTGTGATGAAAGAGCTTTGACAATATATAAACAACCTTCCGGTTTTCGAACCAACCAACCAACCAACCAACTGGAAACTTAAAAATAAATTGAACCAACAGATGTGTATTTTTATTGGTAGCCTAACCCTTGCAACATATAACAATATATATATATATATATCTGAGTCTCTGTCCACGTATTGACCTGCTGATAGGTGGTATATTGACATATAGATCCTTAATTGTTGGGTGTTCCCTCCAAGACACGTTTAAAGCAGCGCGGAGCATACGTGTGTCTGCCCCGTTTAGCTTTTTCTCCAGTTTCGACGTTACCGTCCAAGTGATAGAGCCATAAACAAGCACAGACTCCACAGCAGCTCTGAAGAAATTCCTCAGATTTGCTGGCCCCTGTTGGCGCAGCAAGGAAGAAATAGCAGGTGATGTGTTGTTATGGAGTCCATCTCATGGAGCAACAAAACGCTGGTCGTCCCAAGAAGACATACGTCAAGAAACTTGAGGACGATACTGGATGCACTGCGGAAGAACTGGGAAACGCTATGAGAGACAGAGATGGATGGAGGAAACGTGTCGTAGAAAGCCGAGCAAGCTCGACCTGATGATGATGATCTATATATATATATATATAGCAAGGGTAAAATTATAACTATTTGTATGTAGACAGCTATACAGGAGAGTATATAATTTCCAAACCATCATCATCATCATCGTTTAACGTCCATCTTCCATGCTAGCATGGGTTAGACGGTCCATATAGTTCTATATAAACCTGAATGTGTTTATGTAGTTCTGGGTGAAAGAAATGAGACACCTTTAAGAAAAACATGTATAGATATATAGAAGTAAAAACAGACCACATCCAGAGTTGGGTTTAGATATTGGGAGGCCCAGAGCACTTTAGGTTCGGGGTCCCCTTTCGAGGACCCCTCATACACAAAAAAATAGAATACAGAGCAAACTCCTCAATTTTCCATATCAAAGCTAGCTTGGCACAAGTAATTGGAATTGAACATTTATACATACAGGTATTGAATTAAAAAACTAAAAAGCCCAGCCGAGGGCATTGGTATATTGCTACGGCCATCACTGGTGGGGCCCCCACAGCAGGGTTCCCACGACACCATTAAATCCTGCCCTGACCATATCTAAACAAAGATATACATACAGTTTTAAGATAGTAATCATGACTACATATTTAACATTTACATTACTCTATATTTACTATTGTATTTTCACGGTAAACACTTTATAGCACATAATATCAAATCTACGAAATTTTAATATTTATTTTGAGAACAATATCTTAACATATATATGAGCAGCCAGTTACAGATGGTTTGAACAGAAAGAGGTGAGAAAATTCTGGTGTCATACAGCCTGTTTAACCCTTTACCATTTACATTATTTATATTTACTATTGTATTTTCTTGGTAAACACTTCATCTCACATAATATATTACATAGTATCGAAGCTATGAGATTTTGATATTTATTTTGAGAACAATACCTTAACATCAGTATGAGTGGCTGATTATGGCTGGTTTGAACAGGAAGTGGTGAGAGAATTCTGGTCGGATGCAGCTAGTTTAAAAGCTAAAGTATTAAAATATTAATTGTGATTAGCATAGCAATGTGCCTTGCATACATACATATCACATGATCACCTTAATTATTTGTCACATAACTGTGATATTAGTAGTCAAACCAGCCAACATCTTGGTCTTTCTCTGTCATAAAATAGTGAGAGCCATGACAATTCCTCAATCAAAGATTGGAAAAATTCAAAAGACACTGATAAATCAAACTTCGTTATCTGCGACTTCTTAATATTCTACAAACGTAAGCAAGATGTTTCTAAATATTTATAATTTTTTGTGAAAAATGTATTAGCAATAGAATCAACAAAGGAATTGTTATTTTACAACATTATATTATAATTCAATAGAGATTGAGTAAAATAAGGTGTACACGTGCACACATTCTATATATGTGTGTATATGTATATATACACACATATATGTCTGTATGTATATATATATATATCTATATGAATATATGTATATATATATATATATGTCTGTATATATGTATATATATCTATATATATGTGTATATATATATCTATATATATATATGTCTGTATATATATATTGCTATATATGTATGTGTGTGTGTATATATATATGGAGGCACATAGCTTAGTGGTTACAGCATTGGCCTTGCAATCGAAAGGCTGTGAGTTCAATTCTCAGACCGGGTGATGTGTTGTTTCCTTGAGCAAGACACTTTATTTCACATTACTCCAGTTTACTCAGCTGTAGAAATGAGATGATAGGACTGGGGTCCCTATCATTCCACTGCAAAGTGCTCGTGGGGGTGCCACGGCAAAAAAAGCTCCCAGCACTTACTGTAAATGAGGTTGGTGTTAGGAAGGGCATCCAGCTGTAGAAATCAAGCCCTAATCAGTTCCCATCCCACACTTGCAAGCAGGGAAAAAAACGGACGTAAAATCATGATGATGATGATGATGATACATATACACATATATATATGTATATATATATATAAAGATAAATATGTGTATATATATATATATATATATATATATATATATATATATATATATATATATATATATACATATCAATAAATGGAAACTATATTTATAAAACCATATTTATTCTATTATATATATTTCAAGGGTACCAAAACTTTGGTACGCTCTCATCAGATAAAATACAAAGTTTGTTTTATAAATTTTGACATATCCAGGAACGAGATCTTAACAGTTCAAGTTTTTACTGTATATAAATATATATATTTGTTGAATTACCAACAAATTAAATATCCCTTTGTTTCTCTCTCTCTCTCTCTCTCTCTATATATATATATATATATATATATATATATATATATATATATATATATATATATTGAAAAAAAGGAAAAGAATGACTTCACTTGTAGCGTTAAAAAATTTCTGATTTAATTTTAAATTTTATTTTATATTATAATATTATAAAATTAAATATTCTTTTCCTTTTTTTCAAATATACCTAACTCTACCAAGGATCTCAAACATTTTCCAATATATATATATATATATATATATATATATATATATATATATATATATATATATAAATACATAAATATCTGTATATATATATATATATATATATACATATATATATATATACATATACCTATATATATATATACCTACATATATATATATCTATATACATACATATAAATATATATATACATATGTGTTTGTGTGTATATATACACATGTATATACACATATATACATATGTTTGTTTATGTATGCATGTATAGATATGTGTGTTTATATATATATATATATATATATATATATATATATATATATATATAGTAGAGAGAGAGAGAGAGAAAGAGTGAGAGCGAAGGGGCGGGGCATGTGTGTTTATGTATTTATGTATATATATATATATATACACAACTATATACAAACATACATATACATGACATGAATACTCATTCACACACACAAACACGTGCACGCTCACCCCCACACACATACCCACCCACACCCACACACACACACACACAGATATTCACCCATACACACACACATTCCTACTCACATATACACACACATATTTTGAGTGTTTTCTGAACTACACAACTATATCAACACACCATAAATAATCTCACTAAAGATTACACTTTACAAAGGATCAGATTTTAAAGAAAATATTAGCTTTCTGTGAAAAATAATTAAAATTAAAACATGGCATGCTTCATTTTCACCACCACCACCACCACTACTACCACTGCCATCACCAGCAACACCACCACTACTACCACCACCACCACTGCCATCACTGCCATCACCAGCACCACCACCACTACTACCACCACCATCACTACCATCACCAGCACCACCACCACTACTACTACCACCACCATCACTGCCATTGCCAGCACGACGACCACCACCACTACTACTATCACTGCCATCACCAGCACCACCACCACTACTACTACCACCACCATCACTGCCATCACCACCACCACCACCCCCACTACCACCACCATCACTGCCATCACCAGCACCCCCACTACCACCACCATCACAGCCATCACCAGCACGACCACCACCACCACCACCACCACTACCACCACCATCACTGCCATCACCACCACCACCACTACCACCACCACCTTCACCACCGCCACCACCATCACCATCACCACCACCACCACCATCACCACCACGACCACGACCACCACCACCACTACTACTATCACTGCCATCACCAGTACCACTACCACCACTACCACCACCATCACTGCGATCACCACCATCACCACCACCATCACCATCACCACCATCACCACCACCACCACCACCACCACCACAACCATCACCACCATCACCACCACCACCACCACCACCATCACCACCATCACCACCACCATCACCACCATCACCACCACCACCACCACCATCACCACCACAACCATCACCACCACCATCACCACCACAACCATCACCACCATCACCACCACCACCACCACCATCACCACCATCACCACCACCATCACCACCATCACCACCACCATCACCACCACCACCACCACCACCACCATCACCACCACCATCATTGTTAATATTATTACAAATTAATTAATATTTTCAACAGCCTCAGAAAACTGTTTTCTATAAAAAAAAATAGATTTTTACATTTGCTATTTTCAGAATTATGGAAACGCTTATCAATCAAATAAATACATTGAAGTCACATCTCCTCCTGCCACTCCTTGTCCTCTTCCTCCTCCTTACCCCCCCTCATCATTCTCCTTGTCATCTTCCTCCCCCTTTACCCTCCCCTCTTCATCCTTCTCCTTGTCCTACTCCTCCTCCAACAGACACGATAGATGAAGCAACGTAAAGAGAGGAAAAAAGGAAAAAGTCAAGTCAATAATTCATTTCGAAATATATATATATATATATTTATATATTTATTAAAATAACAGATTAAAGTTTAAGCAAAGAATGGCTGCTTTCACCCTTAACGGGATCTTAAGGGTGAAAGCAGCGATTCTTTGCTTAAACTTTAATCTGTTATTTTAATAAATATTTGCTCTACGGTTCTTATATATTTGATATATATTTATCCTTATCGAGCCCTCTTTGGATTTTAGTCTTCAAATTTATTATTATTACTATATATATATATATATATATTACGTAGATCATCATCATCATCATCATCATCATTTTACGTGGGCTTCTCCCTGCTTGCAAGGGTGGGACGGGAACTGATTCTGGCTTGATTTCTACAGCTGGATGCCCTTCCTAACACCAACCTCCTTTACAGTGAGTGCTGGGTGCTTTTTTGCAGTGGCACCTCCACGACCACTTTGCAGTGGAATGATAGGGACCCCAGTCCCTATCATCTCATTTCTACAGCTGAGTAAACTGGAGCAATGTGAAATAAAGTGTCTTGCTCAAGGAAACAACACTTCACCCGGTCTGAGAATTGAACTCACAACCTTTCGATTGCAAGCCCAATGCTCTAACCACTAAGCCATGTGCCTCCATTGTATATATATTTATATATATATATATTACCCACTCTACAACCCTCAGTATTGAGTACTCTGGTGCGTTATGGTCCACCTGGTATCTTACCACACTCTCTTTGTTATAGTTGGTTACAGTTTAATCTGTGAAGTGGTAGTGCTGTTGCTGCAGAAAAAGCACCCAGTACACTCTGTAAAACGATTATCAATATGCTGGCTGACAATGCAACCATAGAAACTGCACAAAAGAAGGAATGTAAGTGTGATGCTGGGTCGACCAGCATCACCTGTCTCAGACATCTTCTACAACAGAGGCTGACAGGAAAAGTGAACATATGATGGTGATGATGATGTTAATGATGATGATGATGATGATGATGATGACGATGATGATGATGATGACGATGATGGTAATGACAACTATGATGGTGATGACAACAACTATGATGGTGATGACAACAACTATGATGGTGATGACAACAATGATGGTGATGACAACAATGATGGTGATGACAACAGTGATGGTGATGACAACAGTGATGGTGATGACAACAATGATGGTGATGGTGATGACAACAATGATGGTGATGATGACGGCGATGGTGATGACAACTATGATGGTGACGAACATGATAATGATGATACAGTAAATATATTTATGGTGGAGGAGACAGTGAGCCGCCATCTTAGTGAAGCTAACCAGTAACTTTGACATTTCCTACCTGTTTCCATAGTAACTGTTCTACCGTCATGTTCCACAACACATTTATAACTCTTGATTCTCAAAAATGAAATTGGTAATATATATATCATCATCATCATCATCGTTTAACGTCCATATTCCACGCTAGCATGGGTCTGGACAGGCATTTTTCCACTTGAGGCAAGATTGGTTGTCTTACTCAGGGATATCTGCTGGGTTTTCTATGGCTGGATGCCCTTCCTAACACCAACCACGTTTACAGTGTGGACTGGGAGGTTTTTACCGTGTTACCAACACGGCCACATTACAGCGTGGACTGTGTGTTTTTTTTTTTTGTCGTGACACCTACACGACTTCATTTATTTCGGACTGGATGTTGTGGTACCAACATAGCTTTACATAGAAAGGGGTGGTGTAGATGGTGGTGGGCGTAGTGGGACGGGGGTGTATTTTGGTAAGAGGTGCCTACTGACTGTAGGTTTCGCTTTGCACTTAGGCAAGGTGGTGGGTCTTCTGTATTACTGAGTACCGCCAAAGATCTCGGTCCAGTGACATTGTCTTGGAGAGGTGTAAGTGTGTGAGGTCAGAATTTATCAGGTCGTCCCAGGTTTTTCTGGGTCTGCCTACTAAATGGCTACCGTCTATTTTGATCAGCCTGCACATTTTTATACAGCTGTCGTCTTTCAAGCGCATCACGTGACCATACCAACGTAGTCTTCTCTCGAGTAAACAACATCTGATCCCTCTTATTCCTAATTTCTCACTTAGTCCATTTATGCTTTGCCGTTCGCATATATTACTATTACACATCCAACGGAGCATGCAAGCTTCGTTCCTCTCCAGTCTGCGTAGATCCTCTGCACACAATGCCCAGGTCTCAGTGCCATGTAACATTGCTGTTCGTATGCAGGCATCATACAGCCTGCCTTTCATTTTTAGAGAGAAACCTTTTTAGAGAGCACCCACCACTCACTGTAAATGAGGTTGGTGTTAGGAAGGGCATCCAGCTGTAGAAATCAAGCCAGAATCAGTTCCCATCCCACCCTTGCAAGCAGGGAAAAGTGGACGTAAAATGATGATGATGATGATGATGAATCAATATATTAATAAATGGAAACTATATTTATAAAACCATAATTATTTTATTATATATATGTCAAGGGCAACCAAGGCAATTTTGGTGCACTTTCATCAGATAAAATACAAAATTTGTTTTATAAATATTGACATACCCTTAGAAAAACAACCTTGACGGTTGAAGGTTCGCTGAAGGTTGTTTTTCTAAGGGTATGTCAACATTTATAAAACAAATTTTGTATTTTATCTGATGAAAGTGCACCAAAACTGCCTTGGTTGCCTTTAAAATATATATACTAAAATAATTATGGTTTTATAAATATAGTTTCCATTTATTAATATATTGAATATTTACTCCAGTAAATTGTTGAGTGCTTTATATCAGTTATAAAACTTTTAAGCTTGTTGAATCCCAACAAATTAAATATAACTTCTGCATATATATATAGCTTCTATCTTTAGCACAATGTTAATGTCACTAGTAAGTAAATCAGCACAGCTTGTTACTCCTGGCTATTATAAAATGGCAGTTGTAACATGTCAACACACCTACAACAGTCACTTCACAGTGAAGATAAAACCATAATTGTCCAAAAACTTTGATGGAGCTGTCAGTTTTACTGTTCCAAACATATCAGACACCTCTTGGAACTAGGAAATATAACCTAATAAAAGGAAACTAGGTTAATGTGGTATCTTCAATGGATGTATATGTGGGTGTGTATAAATATAGAAATATATATATATTTATTTTCGACCGGTGGTCAGTCAATGGCAACATTGAGGACCGAGTAAGTTAGATTACCAATATAAAAGACACAGAAGCGAGAAGCGAAAACCAACCAAACAGTGAGTGTGTTCTGTTATTAATTCTGGCAATATTACACAAATATGACCCTCCCCAAGTATAATATATATATATATATATATATATATATATACATATATATATGTGTGTGTTCTCCCCGCTCCACATATGTCGTATTATTTTCGTTTTTTCCATTCATTGCCAGAGAACGTCTCTATGAACCACCTAATAGAATATTAGTCTACGACCTATTTTATACATGAATGTGGTTTTATCTTTGCGTGTAATTGTTTTTCACCGCTCAAATAATGACGTACTATATTCGCTTTTTCCCGTTCTTTGCCAGGGAACGTTTCCACGAACTAAGTATCGCCTTCCTGTCTTCCCTTCCCCGGTTGCAACGTTTTTTGAAATATTCACTTCTGCATTCGATTAACTTTGTTAGTTTCAGAAGATCCCGTTAAGGGTGAAAGCAGCGATTCTTTGCTTAAACTTTAATCTGTTATTTTATAAATATTTGCTCTACGGTTCTTATATATTTGATATATATTTATCCTTATCGAGCCCTCTTTGGATTTTAGTCTTCAAATTTATTATTATTACTATATACATATATATATATATGTGTGTGTGTGTGTGTGTGTGTGTGTATATATATATATATATATATATAGGGGCATATAACGTCCAATTACTATATGTTCACCCAGGCACTCGATGCATAGTTTCGAATCAGTAAAGAGGTGTAGTACTAAGCAGAGTGTAATTATATATATATATATATATGCATATATGTATATACAGATACAGACACATATGCAAACCCATTGAAAATACCACATTAACCTAGTTTCCTAATATGTATATATATCTATATATATGTGTGTGTGTGTATATGTATGAGTGTGGCTTGTGAGTGTATGTATGTGTATATATATATATATATATATATATACACACACATACAAACATGAGAGAGAGTGTGGTAGTTAGGCAGAGAGGGTAGGGAGATAAATTTGTTAAATTTAATGAGAAACAATAATTGGAAAATATCAGGTGTGATATTACTAGAGTTGGTATTATTGATATTGTTGTTGTTGTTGTTGTTAAGAAAGAAAGAAAGAAAGAAAGAAAGAAAGAAAAGAAAGAAAGAAAGAAAGAAAGAAAGAAAGAAAGAAAGAAAGAAAGAAATCATTGTTGTTATTATTATTATTATTATTATTAGAGGGTCGGAGGCCATTCTTTGACGCCTAGAGTTACGTCCCTTTACAATCTGAGTTCAAATCCCGCCGAGGTTAACTTTGCCTTTCATCCTTACGGGGTCGATAAAATAAAGTACCAGTAATACACTGGGGTAATCGCTGGCCTTGTGCCTGACGTAGAAACAATTATTATTATTATTGGAGTCTGTCATTTTTTGCCTTGTCAAAAAATGACAGGTGAGTGGGGAGGGGGGAGGGTGAAATAGAGATGTGTTGATGGTAAAGGTGCGGAGGGGGGAGGGTGAAATAGAGATGTGTTGATGGTAAAGGTGCGGAGGGGGGAGGGTTGAAATAGAGATGTGTTGATGGTAAAGGTGGGGAGGGGTGAGTGAAATAGAGATGTGTTGATTGTAAAGGTGGGGAGGGGGGGAGGGTGAAATAGAGATGTATTGATGGTAAAGGTGGGGAGAGGGAGGGGGAAATAGAGATGTGTTGATGGTAAAGGTGGGGAGGGGGAGGGGGAAATAGAGATGTGTTGATGGTAAAGGTGGGGAGGGGGAGGGTGAAATAGAGATGTGTTGATGGTAAATGTGGGGAGGGGGAGGGTGAAATAGAGATGTGTTGATGGTAAAGGTGGGGAGGGGGAGGGTGAAATAGAGATGTGTTGATGGTAAAGGTGGGGAGGGGGAGGGTGAAATAGAGATGTGTTGATGGTAAAGGTGGGGAGGGGGAGGGTGAAATAGAGATGTGTTGATGGTAAAGGTGCAGAGGGGGGAGGGTGAAATAGAGATGTGTTGATGGTAAAGGTGGGAGGGGGGAGGGTGAAATAGAGATGTGTTGATGGTAAAGGTGGGGAGGGGGAGGGTGAAATAGAGATGTGTTGATGGTAAAGGTGCGGAGGGGGGGAGGGTGAAATAGAGATGTGTTGATGGTAAAGGTGGGGAAGGGGAGGGTGAAATAGAGATGTGTTGATGGTAAAGGTGGGGTGGGGGGAGGGTGAAATAGAGATGTGTTGATGGTAAAGGTGGGGAAGGGGAGGGTGAAATAGAGATGTGTTGATGGTAAAGGTGCGGTGGGGGGGAGGGTGAAATAGAGATGTGTTGATGGTAAAGGTGCGGTGGGGGGGAGGGTGAAATAGAGATGTGTTGATGGTAAAGGTGCGGAGGGGGGGAGGTGAAATAGAGATGTGTTGATGGTAAAGGTGGGGAAGGGGAGGGTGAAATAGAGATGTGTTGATGGTAAAGGTGCGGTGGGGGGAGGGTGAAATAGAGATGTGTTGATGGTAAAGGTGCGTGGGGGGAGGGTGAAATAGAGATGTGTTGATGGTAAAGGTGGGAAGGGGGAGGGTGAAATAGAGATGTGTTGATGGTAAAGGTGGGGAGGGGTGAGTGAATAGAGATGTGTTGATTGTAAAGGTGGGGAGAGGGAGGGGGAAATAGAGATGTGTTGATGGTAAAGGTGGGGAGGGGGGGAGGGTGAAATAGAGATGTGTTGATGGTAAAGAGATTAGGGGAAGGTGGGGAGGTGAGTGAATAGAGATGTGTTGATTGTAAAGGTGGGGAGAGGGAGGGGGAAATAGAGATGTGTTGATGGTAAAGGTGGGGAGGGGGGGAGGGTGAAATTAGAGATGTGTTGATGGTAAAGGTCGGGGAGGGGGGGAGGGTGAAATAGAGATGTGTTGATGGTAAAGGTGGGGAGGGGGGGAGGGTGAAATAGAGATGTGTTGATGGTAAAGGTGGGGAGGGGTGAGTGAAATAGAGATGTGTTGATTGTAAAGGTGGGGAAGGGGGATGGTGAAATAGAGATGTGTTGATGGTAAAGGTGCGGTGGGGGGAGG
>OZ024749.1:6849336-6956836 GCA_964016885.1 Eledone cirrhosa
AATATCATAGATTTGATATTATGTGAGATGATTATGCGAGGTAAAGCCTTTACTATGAAAACATGATAGTATATATAGAATAATTGTTTCTACTTTTGGCACAAGGCCAGCAATTACCCAGTACATTACTGGTACTTTATTTTATCGACCCCGGAATGATGAAAGGCAAAGTTAACCTCGGCGGGATTTGAACTCAGATCATACAGGGAGGTAACTCTATGCTTCAAAGCATGGCGTCCGACCCTCTACCGATACTGCCAATCCACCGCCTTTGTATATATATAGAGTAATGTGAATGCTAAAGGGTTAAAGCCAGTACAATGCGGTAGAAAAATATGAAGGGTAAATAATGACAAATAAAAGAAAACAGAGTAATGTTTTATCCAGTGTATTTTACCGTGATATTTCAGGGCAATTACCCTCTTTTCAGATACAAAGCTGAAACAGACCAAGACAAAATATAATGAGTGATCGGAGTTTCTTTCCCTAACTGACCTGTGTGTCAGTAAAACACGACAATATCTTGGAACCTATAACATGATGATGGTGAACACAACAACCTAACCACCAGACCATACACCTCGATGGTGACCATATCAGAATCTATATATAAATGTCCATATGCCACACTATGTAAGCTGCTCCACTAAGACTTTCAGAAAATGACATAAATTAGAATTGTGAAATGGTTCCTATTGTAGAATGATTAGAAGTTAATCTCAATCCTTAGTGCAGATAAATCAGTTCCTTATATTTGGTTTAACACTCTCCCCTCATCCTCTAGATAATTGCTGGCTGTGTGTGTGTGTGAAGAGTAATCGATTATAATCTCAAGTTTCAACAAATGAAGAGATTTCAGAAATGGGAGCTACCGTAGTAGAACTAAATAGTGTGTATGATTTGTTAGCTCTATTACAATGTCTAGACAAAGTCAACTTTTTCATTCATCTCATCAAGATATCACACTTATTAAAAATGCAAACACAGACATATATCTACAGTTGTTTAAATATATATATATATATAATATATAATATAATATCAAAAGATGGTTAAAAGAGTTCCATGTATTTTATTATGCGCATTTCAAAAACAAATATCATCATGGGATGATATTTGCGTTCTCATCAGATAAAATAGGGATACATGATATGAAGCTTAAAAAACACTTGTGAATAGTGAAGTTTTAAATCAACATATGAAAAATAAAATAAGATGGATATATGAGATTGGAAAAAAAGGAAAGGAAGGGTGAAAGAAAAGGTAAGAAGAGGAAGAAAAAAATATATAGATAGAAGAAAAAAATATAATAATAAGGAAAGGGTGATGGAGGAGGGAGTATAAGAAGGAAGGATGAGAGAGAGAAATAGAGAGAGAGAAGAGTGTAACCTTAAAGTCAGGTTGAGGAGTTTCACTGGGCGCTCTGGGGTTCTGGATTTTTTTTTTTAGGTTGTGCTTGTAATGTTGGTCTTTTTCTTGAGCTGTAAGATAGTATAGTGTACATAAAGTAGTACTATGTATATACACATAGTATAGTACAGTAGTTACTTAGTGAATGAGTATCATGATATAGTAGTAGCTGTAGTGTATATATAGTATATGAGGTAGTCACTAGTATCACTAGTGTAGTACATACACGAGTATATGTATCGTGTTTTAGTGTGTGATATATAGAGTATATATGTCATACATACAGTATACATATACAATACATATATATATATATATAAACATACATATATATATATACATACATACATATACATATATATATAAATAAACATACATACCATATACATATATATATAAACATACATATATATATATACATACATACATACCACCTCATACATACATATATATACTTATACTATATATATACTATTACACTAGCAGAATGGCCCGGTGCTGCTCGGGGTGATTCTAAACATAGATTGGCATGTGTATCCCTCCTTTCTGAAACAATACAGAGAAGTACGGAATACCTCGGACTGGGGATGGTGTCTACATTTTGTGCTTATAAAAAAAAAATGTGTCGTATATTACCAGGGGTTTAACTTAATTGGGTGCCTGAGAGTAAAATGTTCAACCCACGAAAGCCAAGACGATAGGGTTAAGTAAAAAGGCATTCGACAAACCGAACATGTATTTGTTGTGCTATGGTACAATGAAAGCAATAGTTACAGAGCAGTAAGCATGTGGGACTGTAGTGGTGGAGAGCATGACGGAATTTAGTTGGATATTTATAAGGTTACAGGCCCTAACACAACCAAAATGCTAAACAATGCGGTCCCCGCGGCAAAAATTTGAAATCTTTTTCAGTCAAGAAAATTTGTGAAACATAAGTAATGCATATGCAAAGTTTTTTAAATATCGGTTGGGTATTTCTCATGCCCAACCGATTTTTTTGTGTGTGTGTGAGTTACAGGTCCTAATGCAACCAAAATACTTCAAGAAATCGGTTTTTCGTCTAATGCGGTCCTGGGGCAAAAAATGAGAAAATCTGTTTGCTCAAAACACTTTAAACGACATAAGTAATGCAAATTTTGAAGAAATCCCCTGGATTATTGTTCCATTATGCCTCAATAAAGCCTAAATATGCGGTCTTTTCCCTAATGTGGTCCTCAGGACATGGAAGCTTTGAAATATGTTTTGCTCAAAACACTCACAGGATCATAAGTATTAGATGTATAAAGTTTGAAAAAAAATCGGTTGGGTGGTTTCTCGAGTTTTAGGGAAACAGACAGACAGACAGACAGACATTCTCTGTTTTAGATACTGTATATATATATATATATATACATACACATACATGTATATCATCATCATCACCGTTTTATGTATGTTCTTCCACGCTAGCATGGGTTAGACAGGTTGTCCTGTTGTGGGCAGTGCCTGGTCGGCTGACCTTGTCTTGCTCATACGGGAACTGATTCTGACTTAATTTCTACAGCCTGGATGCCCTTCCTAACACCAACCTCATTTACAGTGAGTGCTGGGTGTTTTTTTTCCGTGGCACCTCCACATCCACTTTACAGTGTGGGCTGGGGTGCTTTTTTGCCGTGGCACGTCCACAACCACTTTGCAGTGGGAGGGTGTGGGGGTATATTGTCTATATGCTTCAGCTTCGGCTTGTACCCGAGGGGGGTCAGGTCTTCTGTATAACTGGGTGATGCAAGAAGTCATGGGTATATATATATACATATATATATACCTATATACATATATATATATATATATATATATACATTGCTTCTGCTGGACACCTTTGGGTGACATAAGCTGCCAGTGTTTTTACATAGCTACAGCTTTCTAAATGTTTATTTATAAACATATCGTATTTCTTCAGAAATACGAAATTCATATACATACATATATAAATATATATATTTAATATACTATTTCTATATATATATAATAAATATTAAATATATATATATATATATAAACTAAATGGTGCTTATACCACAGTTCACATTTTCTTTGACTTCACAAAGGCAAAACAAAGAGGAAGGCCAATGAATGTGAGGATCCTTGAATGCTATTTATTGATCCAACTATTAAAATGTTTATATGTTAGATTGTGGAATATATTCCACAGATCGTTGAAATAATATATTATCATTATTATCATTATTATCATTATTATTATTATTATTTATTTATTATTATTTATTATTATTTATTATTATCATCAAATTCTTTCAAGTATTATTCTATTGTAATTGCTTCTGACGGACTACAATCTTTCGAAAATGGATTTATATTTCATTTCATTTTTTTGTAAGATTTCTCAAATAAATATTCATATACTTAGAATATCACAACTTCTGAAACTGGATGATAGCAGCAGATATTTTTTATAACACCTTTCAAAACTGATTGCGGCTTTGCATAGTGTCTTGGTGTGCATGTATGTATATTGTATACGTGTATATGTATGTATGTATATTGTGTATGTATGTATATTGTGTGTGTATGTATGTATATTGTGTATGTACGTATGTATATTGTGTATGTATGTATGTATGTATATTGTATATGTATGTATGTATATTGTAAATGTATGTATATTGTATACGTATGTATGTTATATTGTGAATGTATGTATGTATATTGTATACGTATGTATGTATGTATATAATGTATGTATGTATGTATATTGTGTATGTATGTATATTGTCATATGTATGTATGTATGTATATTGTATACGTACGTATGTATATTGTATACATATCGTATGTATATTGTATACATACTGTATGTATATTGTATAGTATGTATGTATATTGTATATGTATGTATATTGTATACGTATGTATATTGTATACGTATGTATATTGATATACGTATGTATGATACTTGTGTATGTATGTATGTATATTGTGTACGTACTGTATGACATGCATTATTATACATATGTATGTAGTGTGTGTAATGTGTGTGTATGTATGTACAAATGTATGCTATGTATGTGTATGATTATATATAGATATGTATCTATGTATAGTTCTAGGGACGAGAGATACATAATACATAAATACTTATGTATATGTGTGTGTCATGAGTGTATATATATATACTATATATATACTATAATATATATATATATATTAATACATATATATACTATATATTTCAAATACACTATATATATAAGAGAGAGAGAGACTACACCATATAATAATATATATATTATATGATATATATATGATATACATATGATATATATACGATATACATATGATATATATATGATATATATATGTATGTATTTTTTCTTTAAATGATTTTGCATTCTTTTCTATTTCCAGGCTATTTGCAGCTCTATTCATTGTACGAGGAAAATGAATTGTGAGATATATAAATATGCTAAACACTTCTCACATTTCCGCACAATAACGAAATCAGTTCATCTCGAAATTTTACAAGAATATCTTATTTTAGCATGTACTTTATAGAAAACTTTCATGTCTTTGTGTGTGTCTTTGATTTTCCAGCGTGAATGCTAATTGCTTGATTCTCGCCTCGAGGGGAAACTATCCTATAATTTATTCTGTTTGTATTTAGGATTCGTCTTTTTCGTCATTTTGCTTTGTTTTCTCACCGATATTGAAATTAGTCATCTTCGCCACAATCAGGATAATTTTTACCCCTAAGCTAGTACTCCACTTCTTCCCTAATTTATCAAATGTTGATTAGAAATAAGTGTTAACGCAACAAAACCTTAATTTGGATTCTTTCCTATTTCAATAGATTCCGTTGCCAAAATATATTCTGTAGTAAGAAAAGTTTTCAAAAACTAATATATTTTTAACTTTCGATAATCTTTTTGAAGGAAATAAGATTTGATATCCTGCTCCTCTCCTCCACTTTTTTTTTACTATTTATAATATATTATATCGTAATACCCCTATCATAACAGAATTGCTAACACTGAATTATAATATAGATTTTATATCGATATTGATACACAATAATTTACTTAACTCTTTAGCATTCAAACCGGCCTCTTTCTGTTGAAACTGGCTGTAACTGGTCGCTCAAACTGATGTTAAAGTATTGTTCTCAAAATAAATACTTTTAAAATCTCATAGATTCGATATTATGTGAGGTAAAGCCTTTACCATGAAAATATAATAGTATATATAAAATAATTGTTTCTACTTTAGGCACAAGGCCAGCAATTACCCAGTGCATTACTGGTACTTTATTTTATAGACCCCGTAAGGATGAAAGGCAAAGTCAACCTCGGCGGGATTTGAACTCAGATCGTAAAGGGACGTAACTATGCTGGAAAGCATGGCGTCCGACCCTCTACCGATACTGCCAATCCACCGCTTGTATATATAAAATAATGTAAATGCTAAAGGGTTAAGTATGTACATTAGGCTATTGAAACTAAGAAGCTAATTTTGCAGATCAGACACAGGAAACTATGTTTCCATTTGTCATCAGATCAGACCAAGGAAACAATGTTTCCATAGGTCTTTCCATTACTGATACTATCTGTTGGCCATCAGATCAGACCAAGGAAACGTTTCCATTGGTCTTTCTGTTACTGACACTATCTGTTGGTCATCAGATCAGACCAAGGAAACAATGTTTCCATAGGTCTTTCCATTACTGACACTATCTGTTGGCCATCAGATCAGACCAAGGAAACAATGTTTCCATAGGTCTTTCCATTACTGATACTATCTGTTGGTCATCAGATCAGACCAAGGAAACAATTTTTCCATTGGCCATCAGATCAGACACAGGAAACTATATTTCATTATTATATTGGTGCTTAGTTACGTCCCTTTGCGGTCTGAGTTCAAATCCCGCCGAGGTTGACTTTGTCTTTCATCCTTACGGGGGTCGATAAAATAAAGTACCAGTAATGCACTGGGTAATTGCTGGCCTTGTGCCTAAAGTAGAAACAATTATTATGTTGGTGCTTGGCAGTATCGGTAGAGAGCCGGATGCTTTGCAGCACAGAGTTACGGCTCTTTATGATATGAGTTCAAATCCTGCTGAGGTTAACTCTGCCTTTCATCCTTACGGGGTCAATAAAATAAAGTACCAGTAATGCACTGGGATAATTGCTGGCCTTGTGCCAAAAGTAGAAACAATTATTATGTTGGTGTTTAGATCAGAAAATTGGTTGTAACAGTAAAGATTTAGGGCATAGAGTTACATCTCTTTACATTCTGAGTTCAAATCCCGCTGCAGTTAGCTTTGCCTTTCATCATTACAATATCACGAAAATAAAGTACCAGTAACATACTGAGGTTGATTTAACTTTCCCTCCCACAAAATGGTTGACCTTGTGCCTAAATCAGACACCAATATTATAGTGGTGCTTGGAACATAACTTAAAGGTTCTTAGGGAATATTGTAATAGAAGGTTTTTAAATAAATATAATGTGTGAGTGTTTTTACATTTACTATATTTTCTATTTATAACCTAGCACTTCGCCAAAAGAAGACCGTTAAATATCGGACTTGGAAAAACCAGTATTGGGGGTAATTTGATCAACTAAAATCTCTTCAATAGTGGTGGTGGTGAATAGCAATGATGATGGTGATGATGGTGGTTACAATGGTGAATTGTGATGATGATGATGGTGGTGACAATGGTGAATAGTGATGATGATTGTGATGATGCTGAATGAATAGTTCAGCCGTTAGGCTTTAACTCATTGTAATATTATATATATATATATATATATATATATATATATATATATATTGTTATACTTTGGGAGGGTCATGTTGCCAATAAACACACGCACCAGTTGCTTTCACTTCAATTTATTATAATAAATTTATAATAAATTTATAAATTTCTGGTTGGTTGGTTGGTTCCACAACCAGATAGTTGTTTATATATTGTCATAGTTCTTTCGTCACACACTCTGTGACCTCTTCAGTGACTGGGGATTCCTTTCTTTGTTTCTGTGCCTCTCCTTTGTTCTGTCCTACGCCATTTTATATATATATATATATATATATATATATATATATCCAGCCCACACTGTAAAGTGGTTGTGTAGATGTCACAACAAAAAGCACCCAGCCAACACTATAAAGTGGGCATGTAAAAGACACGGCAAAAAGCACCCAGCACACACTGTAAATGTGGTTGGCGCTATATGAGTGAGACACGGTCACCTGACTCAACTTCTGGTCTTCATTTTCAATGTAGTATACAGGAGCAACATGAAATGAAGTGTTTTGCTCAAAAAACAACACACAACCCAGTCCCAGGAATCAAACCCACAATGTTACAATGAAGTCCAATACACTTACCACTAGGTCACACAGTGGGAATGAACCCAAAACCACGTGCCTGCTAATGCAAACACCTTAACCCTTTAGCATTTACATTATTCTATGTTAACTATTATATTTTCACAGTACAGGCTTTACCTCACATTATTACTGTGGATTGGCAGAATCGGTAGAGGGTCGGACGCCATGCTTTGCAGCAAAGAGTTACAGCCCTTTATGGTCCGAGTTCAAATCTCGCCGAGGTTAACTTTGCCTTTCATCCTTACGGGGTCGATAAAATAAAGTACCAGTAATGCACTGCGGTAATAGCTGGCCTTGTGCCAAAAGGTAGAAACAATTATTACTGTATATGCTGGTGAACAAGTCAAGATTTGGAGCCTAAAAATCTCTCCAAAACCAGAGGTCCACCGAATATAAAATGTGAACCTTTACCACTGAGAGGTAAACTGAAACTACCTCACACTCCTACACCACTTACCATAACTCTAGCAGCCACCATAATTATTTCCTACTGAACCTCATATTTCTTAAGTCTATTTAATGTAAAGATTATAGTAATATCAATGACTTGCTGTAGCTCATAGGGTAGGTTACCATAGGGTAGGTTACCATAGGGTAGGTTACCATAGAGTAGGTTACCATAGAGTAGGTTACCATAAGGTAAGTTACTATAGGGTAGGTTACCATAGAGTAGATTACCATAGGGTAGGTTACCATAGAGTAGGTTACCATAGAGTAGGTTACCATAGGGTAAGTTACCATAGGGTAGGTTACCATAGGTTGGTTAAGGTTAGGCTGGTTTACTCAGTGAGTTAGAATTCACTTGCAACTGAAGTGTTTTAGAAGTGTCTTATTTTTAGGGGGTCGTCTTATTCGGCGAATATTGGCCTAAACCTCAGAATTTTAGTGGTTGAATTATGTGCCGGATCAACTTGTAGGCCGACATAAACAGTATCTCACATAATATCGAATCTATGACATTTTGATATTATTTATATTTAGAACAATACCTTAATATCAGTATCAGTGGCCGGTTACAACATGTTTGAACAGAAAGAGGTGAGAGAATTCAGGCCGGATACAGTCGGTTTAAATGCTAAATGGTTAACCACCCATCCGTGCCAGGGCCTATATATAATGGGGCATGTGTGTTTTAGGTATTGTTTCTCTTCATAGTATTACTGTTATCCAAAAAAAATCACAGAAAATTCCATTAAAAGTACACAGTCATTCGACAATTATTTATGTGGCACTAGTGTTTCTTTTTTTAAGGAAGTAGGGGAAAATATTTCTTTCTTTCTTTTAGAAAGCAATAGAAATGTGACAAAATTAATAATTTTATCAAGCAACACTAGAAATTAATTTTGTATTTTCTTTTCTTTTATTTTATATTTTTTGTAATTTATTTTATATCTTTTAATCATTTGTAATTTTTTTTTGTCAAGAAAATATTACAAATAATGAAAACATATGAAAATAGGTTGCTATAGAACCATGATATTAAGAATAACCTATTGTAACTAAAGTATAAATTTTATTTTATTTTTATTTTACTATTTTTAGGGGTTTTTTTTTTTCCATCTATTATCAAATTCCTATTATCATATATGAAAATGTTTACAAAAATACTATCTTTAGGGTATAATAAAATTTTAAAAAATTACCATTGTTACTGTTATTATTATCATCATCATCACCATGCTCCATTTATTGGCTGTTTTTTGTCTTAATTAATTTTATAAATACAATAATTCTCATGAAAATTTAATCATTCATAATTCTAAACACTATATCTTCCAACTGTCTTCTTAAATTGTGGGTGTATATATATATATATTATACATACATAATATATACACACACACATATATATACACATAAATATATATATATATATATATATATATATATATATATACATACACAATATATATTATACATACATAATATATATACACACACAGACACATATATATATACACATAAATATATATATATATATACATACACAATATATATTATACATACATAATATATATACACACACACACATATATATATACACATATATATATATATATATACATACACAATATATATTATACATACATAATATATATACACACACACACACACATATATATATACACATATATATATATATATATATACATACACAATATATATATACATACACAATATATATATACACAATATATATGCATATATACACACATACATATATATATATATATATCGCACAATATATATCATCATCATCATCATCGTTTAACGTCTATCTTCCACGCTAGCATGGGTTTAGACAGGCTATATATATATATATATATATATATATATATACATACATTATATACATATATATATAACAAAGGAATTGTGGTAAGGAACCAGATGGACCATAACGCACCAGAGTACTCAATACTTAGGGTAGTAGAGTGGGAAATAGAAAAAAGTATGACCCCGACGGCAGAGCTCAAGCCGTTTCGACAGCTATTTCTGGACATTTCTCCAGAAATGGCTTGAGCTCTGCCGTTGGGGTCATACTTTTTCCTATATATACAAATATATACATATATATATATATAATATATATATAATATATGTATACACATTATATAAATATATATACATTATATGTATGTATGTATATATATATATATATATAAATACAATATCGGAGAATGCTTTTTAGCGATACTCCGGCCAAATTCCAACTCACTCAACAAACATTAGGAAATAAGTGATTATATTCCCAATTATGTGTTCGGGGTGCTAACTAAAAGTATTGCGTGGAAAATTGGCTGTATTATTTCAAATGAGACATATCTAATATATCTCTTCCCAGACGGACGTCTCGTTTCATTATAGGACTCCTACAATTTGGGTGAAATTATACCAATTTATGTAGGAGCTTGTATACGATCAATAGATATATATTCAAGTGGGCTCCTATAATTCATCAGTGGGTGCCCCAATAATACTAATATTGATAATCTAACCAACATCAGCATTTAGCGATAATCACTTTCTGTGCCTGAGGTATCTGTCAGGTAGCCAGTCCAGCAGTTCTGAAAGAAGTGCTCGAACTGATTCAAAAAATGAGGAAGTGAATTACCGCAAAAAAAAAACAATAATATATATATATATATACACACATTATATATATATACATTATATAAATATATATACATTATATGTATGTATATATATATATATATATATATACATATATATGTAGAGGTTATATTTAATTTGTTGGGATACAACAAGCAAAATATTTTTATAACTGATATAAAGCACTCAACAAATTAATTGGAGTAAATATACAATATATTAACAAATGGAAACTATATTTATAAAACCATATTTATTTCATTATACATATTTCATTATACATATTTCAAGGATCATATATATATATATATATATATATGTATATATAGAGAGAGACAGAGAGAGAGCTTCATATATCTATTAATTTATGAATTGGCACAAACGATGTATAAGAAACCAAATGTGTGTTCAACATGCTTAGAGGCATTTGTTGATGAAGTTAGAAGACTTCCAAGATATGTTTATCCCATGTCTATATATTGGCAATGATATTGAAACCTTAAGATGAAAAATTATTCGAGAATTTTTACGAAAAAACTTCTTCGTCTGATTAAATCAGTGTAGTGTCCAAATTTTAAACAGGAATATATATTTTTTTTCTTGTTTTCGGTAATTAAATATATGTGTCATGTGGGCACACACAAACATGCACACCCACACATATATATGTGCACACATATATATACACACACATATATATATATACTAATGTATGTGTCTGTAAATATATATATATAGAGATATTTATATTATGGAAATGATTTCTACAGGACTAGACCCGTTTCATTCGTAAGAAATCATCAGGAAATGAAACATTTCTAGTCCTTTCTATGATAAAATAAATAAGCCTACACTCTACCAACATATTGAGTACTTTTTTGACTGTGGTCACCACTTCATATACATTGAGATTCCCCTATGATATATATATATATATATCTACAAACATAAGTCAACATATATAAATATATTTATTTCCGCTGTAAAGGGATTTTGTTGGTGACACGTCAAAAAGCTCCCAGTCAACACTGTAATGTGGTCATGTAGGAGACACGGTGAAAAGGCTCCCAGTCCACACTGTAATGTGGTCATGTAGGAGACACGGTGAAAAGGCTCCCAGTCCACACTGTAATGTGGTTGCGTAGGAGACACGGTGAAAAGGCTCCCAGTCCACACTGTAATGTGGTCATGTAGGAGACACGGTGAAAAGGCTCCCAGTCCACACTGTAATGTGGTCGTGTAGGAGACACGGTGAAAAGGCTCCCAGTCCACACTGTGAATGTGGTTGATGTTAGGAAGGGCATCCAGCTGTAGAAAACTTGACAGGGACAGTTCTGTACGAGCAAGACATCGTCTCCCAACCAATCCTGCCTCAAGTGTAACAAAACCGTCCAACCCATGCTAGCGTGGAAGATGGGCGTTAAACGATGATGATGATGATAATGATATATAAGTGTTAAGGTGCAAATTAATTGCGTATGCAGGCGGTATGCTGGGTGAGCGCTCGATGCTCTTAGGGAGCAGAGTATCAATAGTAATAATATATAAGGGAATAAAGTATCAGTGTTACATCATATACATATTTAATTCCATATTACACATGTTTCACTGTCGATCAGCCCGAGGAATGATCTATTAATGATCGAACCTGACTCTGGAATTGGAAGCTCCTCAGGTATGTTTTAATATGTAGGCTCAGGTCTGAGAGTGCATGAACATTTTCCCAAATCCTGCTTATAAGTTAACACAAATTCTATCATGGTGATATTCAACCGTATTTGTTCATTGGTTTATTTTTGGTCAGATAACAGTGGGATTTCTTCATAAATTAGCGGCTATTCTCACCATCCCGGTCAAATCGTCGTGCTTATGCATGCGTGTCAACCCATCTGCCTGGCTTCCACTATCACATTGTTTGAAGTCATCATTAACCCTTTAGCATTCGCATTAATTTTCAAACGTCATACTTATCTGTCCACGTACTGGGTAATTGCTGGCCTTGTGCCAAAAGTAGAAACAATTATTTTCAGTTAATCATACTCAAGAGGGTTATCAATTTTATTTGTTTGTAATTTTCTTAATTTTCTATGTGTAGGCTAGACATTTTGTCAGTAGATGTTTAAATATCAATAATTTACAATTATATAATTTTACCTGATTTTTTTGGTCAAATTTGACTTTTATGGGCAGGTGAAATTAATTAATAGGGGCATTTGAAGTATCAACCAGGTGCAAATACTGGTTTAATTTTAAATACGTTGTTTTCGGCATAATACTTGATATATAAGAATCACTAAACCTTATATCAGTGCTCCAGTAATTCCACAGTCTTGGAAATTCTTTTATACCAAACATAATGTTTACGGTAAAAAATGCTTGCATATCCACAGCACCTGTCGGTCGCCATAACAGATCGGGTTTTCCTCGATTTGAAATCTGTTGTTGGGCATATCGATTAATCTCTTCTGCCACAACTTCGGAGAAAGTTTGTGGTAAAAACAAAAAGAAATAATCCAGTGCTTTAGCATCGGGAGCTAATGTGTGTTGTGGACCAGTATTTTGAATAAAATCGGGAACATATATTGGTGTGGTATTTGTCAACCATGTTGCTGTAATATTTTCAATGGCGCCCTGGATACCTCCTTCGTTTTCACTTTCAAAACAACAATCATCGTCGGACGAAATTTCAGAAATATAAACATCAGATTCATTTGAAGATAAATCATTAATATTATTGTTTGTTTGTTGTTTATTTTGAATGTTGTTGTGTGTAAAACCTTCAAAGTCGGTATCGCTACTTTCATAAGCCATGTTGATACAAAAAAAAAATTTATTGTACTTCCAGAGTTAAAAAAACACTTGTTGTTTTAAGTTGTTCCACTATATTAAGTGTTAATTTTCGCGGTAAGGGCCTAATCCCGCAGCAGTCTCGAATTGACGAGATTTTGATGATGGTTTGTTTATTTTTAGAACGATTTTTTAGTATGGGTGTTTTCGGGCGATTCCAGGCGGTTTGAACAAATGAAGGGGAAATAATTCCGGACGATTTCGGGCGGTTTGAACACTAAAGGGTTAAGCAAAACTTCCTGCTATTTATTCTTTCCAATCATATCAGAAATATCTATAAGTGAGATTGTATATAAACAGCTTTCTTTAAATATTGAACATATATAAGCAAATATAAAGAGTACTCACAACACAAAGAGTTACATTGGATATTCAAGAGTCTTTTGTGGTTATGAACAGAGAAAGGAAGGGGAAGGCAAGGGCGCTAGGGTCACAGAAGAATGTGGCAGATGATGGGCTCTGGGCCTTGGGTGCAGCGTATTGAGGCTGCACCTTGCAGACAAGACTGCAAAAGCATTATTCAATTTAAATGTGCATAAAGAGTTGGTAAGACATGGCAGACTTGAAAAGGTATCTCATATCTCTTACATATAAGAAACAAAATCATGAGAGAGATGAAAAAGAAAAGGTGTAAAAATGGAGGCAAAATATGCATAAATATGAAAGATCATGAATAACATGGACACCAGCGCATCTCCCACACCCTCATCCAGGGAAATACCTTCTCTATTGTGTCTGCCAAAGCCGCTAGTATCCCTGGACCTGCTCATAATAGTGAGAGATAGGGAGAGCAGGAGAGATGGGGGCAGTGGCAGTTTGGTTCCTTTGTGTTCAGACACGGTGCATAGGTTTCACAGACACTCTACATTTTACACTTGTTTTTAATGCAAACTAAAACAAGGGAAATAGTAAAAGAATTGTTTAGAACTACATTGCTTTCTGTATTACCACCACCACACCACCACCACCACCACTACACCACCATCACCACCCCAAGTATCACAACCACCACCACCCCAAGCACCACCACAACCATCACTACACCACCAACACCCCAAGCACCACAACCACCACCACTACTACTACACCACCACCACATCACCACCACTAATACCACCACCACCACCAGCACCACTACATCACCCCACCACTACCAACACCACCACCCCAAGTATAACCCCCCCACCACATCACCATCACCACCATCACCACTACATCACCCCACCACCACCACCACTACACCACCAACACTCCAAGTATCACCACCACCGCCCCCACAACACCACCGCCCCCATCATCAGCCCTCTACCACCACCACCATCACTACATGGACAACTTCTCTCTGAGAAGTAATTTTTACATTAGAATAAATAGTGCCATATATTTTCTGGGTAATCTCTACAAGAATTTAGATGTGACTATGTGACCTGTTCTTAACAAATACTGTAAAACATTCAATCCAAAGTTCTCTTGACTGTCAATTCCCCACATATCATTGGCTATAGAGATTGAACTACAACTACCCCACATCATTTGAGGCCCTCTGCTATAACTACAACTACCCCCCATATTTGAAGCCCTCTGCTATAACTACAACTACCCCACATCATTTGAGGTCCTCTGCTATAACCAGAACTACCCCACATCATTTGAGGCCCTCTGCTATAACCAGAACTACCCCCACATCATTTGAAGCCCTCTGCTATAACTACAACTACCCCACATCACTTGAAGCTCTCTGCTATAACTACAACTACCCCACATCATTTGAAGCTCTCTGCTATAACTACAACTACCCCACATCATTTGAAGCCCTCTGCTATAACTACAACTACCCCCCCATCATTTGAAGCCCTCTGCTATAACTACAACTACCCCACATCCTTTGAAGCCCTCTGCTATAACTACAACTACCCCACATCATTTGAAGCCCTCTGCTATAACTACAACTACCCCACATCATTTGAAGCCCTCTGCTATAACTACAACTACCCCACATCATTTGAAGCTCTCTGCTATAACTACAACTACCCCACATCATTTGAAGCTCTCTGCTATAACTACAACTACCCCCACATCCTTTGAAGCTCTCTGCTATAACTACAACTACCCCACATCATTTGAAGCCCTCTGCTATAACTACAACTACCCCCACATCATTTGAAGCTCTCTGCTATAACCAGAACTACCCCACATCATTTGAAGCCCTCTGCTATAACTACAACTACCCCACATCATTTGAAGCCCTCTGCTATAACTACAACTACCCCACATCCTTTGAAGCTCTCTGCTATAACCAGAACTACCCAACATCATTTGAAGCTCTCTGCTATAACTACAACTACCCCCACATCATTTGAAGCTCTCTGCTATAACTACAACTACCCCCACATCATTTGAAGCTCTCTGCTATAACCAGAACTACCCCACATCATTTGAAGCTCTCTGCTATAACTACAACTACCCCACATCATTTGAGGTCCTCTGCTATAACCAGAACTACCCCACATCATTTGAGGCCCTCTGCTATAACCAGAACTACCCCCACATCATTTGAAGCCCTCTGCTATAACTACAACTACCCCACATCACTTGAAGCTCTCTGCTATAACTACAACTACCCCACATCATTTGAAGCTCTCTGCTATAACTACAACTACCCCACATCATTTGAAGCCCTCTGCTATAACTACAACTACCCCCCCATCATTTGAAGCCCTCTGCTATAACTACAACTACCCCACATCCTTTGAAGCCCTCTGCTATAACTACAACTACCCCACATCATTTGAAGCCCTCTGCTATAACTACAACTACCCCACATCATTTGAAGCCCTCTGCTATAACTACAACTACCCCACATCATTTGAAGCTCTCTGCTATAACTACAACTACCCCACATCATTTGAAGCTCTCTGCTATAACTACAACTACCCCCACATCCTTTGAAGCTCTCTGCTATAACTACAACTACCCCACATCATTTGAAGCCCTCTGCTATAACTACAACTACCCCCACATCATTTGAAGCTCTCTGCTATAACCAGAACTACCCCACATCATTTGAAGCCCTCTGCTATAACTACAACTACCCCACATCATTTGAAGCCCTCTGCTATAACTACAACTACCCCACATCCTTTGAAGCTCTCTGCTATAACCAGAACTACCCAACATCATTTGAAGCTCTCTGCTATAACTACAACTACCCCCACATCATTTGAAGCTCTCTGCTATAACTACAACTACCCCCACATCATTTGAAGCTCTTTGCTATAACCAGAACTACCCCACATCATTTGAAGCTCTCTGCTATAACTACAACTACCCCACATCATTTGAAGATCTTTGCTATAAGACATTTGAATTCTTTCTTTTGGTGTTTGGGTTGTGTCAGTGATAGCTTTTCTATTTTGTTTTGTATCTTTATCAATTGATTAGTAGTCGCACTAGCTGGTATATTAAAAGTAATTTCTTCATAGTAGATTACCATCTGTCTTTATTGTAATAGACAAGATATAATCACACTTGTGACTGATGGCATGCTTGGCAACATTCAACAATAGCTAACACTTTGGTAAAGACTTGTTCTCTCTCACATACACACACACATACTCCAGCTCCAAACACAAAGGAACCAAACTCCCACTAACACTGTCCCCGTCCCTCCTATTCTCTCCACCTGTCATTATTGTGAGCAAATGGGGATGGATTGGCAGTATCGGTAGAGAGTTACGTCCCTTTTTGGTATGAGTTCAAATCCCGCCAAGGTTAACGTTGCCTTTCATTCTTACGAGGGTGATAAAATAAAGTACCAGTAATGCACTGGGATAATTGCTGGCCTTGTGCCAAAAGTATAAACGATTATTGTGAGCAAATGGGGTCCCATGTGCTAGCCACCCCAAGGCCCTGATGGACAGAACCGAGGTATTTCCCTTGGAGGATGGTGAAGGAGTCACACTGGAAGAGCCATTCCAGTTTGTAAGGCTTCCACCCACTGGTAGCCAACTCCATACCGATGGTGGTGAGAAGGGAGGTGGCCCTAGAGCCAAGGACACCAGAAGTGTCCACTGCCATGGGGTGTACTGGAAAGAGATCAAATCTAAATAAGATATAGCTGACTATATATATTATTGTTTTCTTAGAAAGGGAAGTTTACAGAATTGCTCCAAATATTTCCTGTCTGTTATTGTAACTGTTATTAACAGTTTTAATTACATACTGTTATTGTAACTGTTATTGTCAACAGTTTTAATTCCATACTGTTATTGTAACTGTTATTGTCAACAGTTTTAATTCCATACTGTTATTGTAACTGTTATTGTCAACAGTTTTAATTCCATACTGTTATTGTAACTGTTATTGTCAACAGTTTTAATTCCATACCGTTATTGTAACTGTTATTGTCAACAGTTTTAATTCCATACTGTTATTGTAACTGTTATTGTCAACAGTTTTAATTCCATACTGTTATTGTAACTGTTATTGTCAACAGTTTTAATTCCATACTGTTATTGTAACTGTTATTGTCAACAGTTTTAATTCCATACTGTTATTGTAACTGTTATTGTCAACAGTTTTAATTCCATACTGTTATTGTAACTGTTATTGTCAACAGTTTTAATTCCATACTGTTATTGTAACTGTTATTGTCAACAGTTTTAATTCCATACTGTTATTGTAACTGTTATTGTCAACAGTTTTAATTCCATACCGTTATTGTAACTGTTATTGTCAACAGTTTTAATTCCATACCGTTATTGTAACTGTTATTGTCAACAGTTTTAATTCCATACTGTTATTGTAACTGTTATTGTCAACAGTTTTAATTCCATACCGTTATTGTAACTGTTATTGTCAACAGTTTTAATTCCATACTGTTATTGTAACTGTTATTGTCAACAGTTTTAATTCCATACTGTTATTGTAACTGTTATTGTCAACAGTTTTAATTCCATACTGTTATTGTAACTGTTATTGTCAACAGATTTAATTCCATACTGTTATTGTAACTGTTATTGTCAACAGTTTTAATTCCATACTGTTATTCTGTTATTGTCAACAGTTTTAATTCCATACCGTTATTGTAACTGTTATTGTCAACAGTTTTAATTCCATACTGTTATTGTAACTGTTATTGTCAACAGTTTTAATTCCATACCGTTATTGTAACTGTTATTGTCAACAGTTTTAATTCCATACTGTTATTGTAACTGTTATTGTCAACAGTTTTAATCCATACTGTTATTGTAACTGTTATTAACAGTTTTAATTCCATACTGTTATTGTAACTGTTATTGTCAACAGTTTTAATTCCATACTGTTATTGTAACTGTTATTGTCAACAGTTTTAATTCCATACTGTTATTGTAACTGTTATTGTCGACAGTTTTAATTCCATACTGTTATTGTAACTGTTATTGTCAACAGTTTTAATTCCATACTGTTATTGTAACTGTTATTGTCAACAGTTTTAATTCCATACTGTTATTGTAACTGTTATTGTCAACAGTTTTAATTCCATACTGTTATTGTAACTGTTATTGTCAACAGTTTTAATTCCATACTGTTATTGTAACTGTTATTGTCAACAGTTTTAATTCCATACTGTTATTGTAACTGTTATTGTCAACAGTTTTAATTCCATACCGTTATTGTAACTGTTATTGTCAACAGTTTTAATTCCATACTGTTATTGTAACTGTTATTGTCAACAGTTTTAATTCCATACCGTTATTGTAACTGTTATTGTCAACAGTTTTAATTCCATACTGTTATTGTAACTGTTATTGTCAACAGTTTTAATCCATACTGTTATTGTAACTGTTATTGTCAACAGTTTTAATTCCATAATGTTATTGTAACTGTTATTGTCGACAGTTTTAATTCCATACTGTTATTGTAACTGTTATTGTCAACAGTTTTAATTCCATACTGTTATTGTAACTGTTATTGTCAACAGTTTTAATTCCATACTGTTATTGTAACTGTTATTGTCAACAGTTTTAATTCCATACTGTTATTCTAACTGTTTTTGTCGACAGTTTTAATTCCATACTGTTATTGTAACTGTTATTGTCAACAGTTTTAATTACATACTGTTATTGTGACTGTTATTGTCAACAGTTTTAATTCCATACTGTTATTGTAACTGTTATTGTCAACAGTTTTAATTCCATACTGTTATTGTAACTGTTATTGTCAACAGTTTTAATTCCATACTGTTATTGTAACTGTTATTGTCAAGTTTTAATTCCATACTGTTATTGTAACTGTTATTGTCAAGTTTTAATTCCATACTGTTATTGTAACTGTTATTGTCAACAGTTTTAATTCCATACTGTTATTGTAACTGTTATTGTCAACAGTTTTAATTCCATACTGTTATTGTAACTGTTATTGTCGACAGTTTTAATTCCATACTGTTATTGTAACTGTTATTGTCAACAGTTTTAATTCCATACTGTTATTGTAACTGTTATTGTCAACAGTTTTAATTCCATACTGTTATTCTAACTGTTATTGTCAACAGTTTTAATTCCATACTGTTATTGTAACTGTTATTGTCAAGTTTTAATTCCATACTGTTATTGTAACTGTTATTGTCGACAGTTTTAATTCCATACTGTTATTCTAACTGTTATTGTCAACAGTTTTAATTCCATACTGTTATTGTAACTGTTATTGTCAACAGTTTTAATTCCATACTGTTATTGTAACTGTTATTGTCAAGTTTTAATTCCATACTGTTATTGTAACTGTTATTGTCAAGTTTTAATTCTATACTGTTATTGTCAACAGTTTTAATTCCATACTGTTATTGTAACTGTTATTGTCAACAGTTTTAATTCCATACTGTTATTGTAACTGTTATTGTCAACAGTTTTAATTTCATACTGTTATTGTAACTGTTATTGTCAACAGTTTTAATTCCATACTGTTATTGTAACTGTTATTAATTGTCAGTTTTAATTCCATTAGTTCTGACAGGTAATTATTGTTTAACAAGCCATGATGTGCTTAATTATCCCATTTAATGATACAACATTTTCTAATTCATTGAATTTGGTCATTAATTTGATATATTTTGGAGGTGGTGAAGCTGTTGGTGTGGCTGGTTGATGGCTCCTCAGTGCTTTCTGCTAACTTCATTAATCCCACAGATAGATCAGTGAGCTTTTCTTAGGTTATATTGTTATTTGGTTAATTTGTAATTTGTATCAGAATTCAGTCCACTTCCATGCCAAAAAGCACCTAGTCTACGTTGTAAAGAGGTATTTTTGCACCATGACAAAAATTGCCCAGTCTAGGTTGTAAAGGTCTCTTTGGTGCCATGGCAAAAATTGCCCAGTCTACACTGTAAAGAGGTTTTTTGGTGCCATGGCAAAAATTGCCCAGTCTGCACTGTAAAGAGGTTTTTTGGTGCCATGACAAAAATTGCCCAGTCTGCACTGTAAAGAGGTTTTTTGGTGCCATGACAAAAATTGCCCAGTCTGCACTGTAAAGAGGTTTTTTGGTGCCATGACAAAAATTGCCCAGTCTGCACTGTAAAGAGGTTTTTTGGTGCCATGACAAAAATTGCCCAGTCTGCACTGTAAAGAGGTTTTTTGGTGCCATGACAAAAATTGCCCAGTCTGCACTGTAAAGAGGTTTTTTGGTGCCATGGCAAAAATTGCCCAGTCTGCACTGTAAAGAGGTTTTTTGGTGCCATGACAAAAATTGCCCAGTCTGCACTGTAAAGAGGTTTTTTGGTGCCATGACAAAAATTGCCCAGTCTGCACTGTAAAGAGGTTCTTTGGTGCCATGACAAAAATTGCCCAGTCTGCACTGTAAAGAGGTTTTTTGATGCCATGGCAAAAATTGCCCAGTCTGCACTGTAAAGAGGTTTTTTGGTGCCATGGCAAAAATTGCCCAGTCTGCACTGTAAAGAGGTTTTTTGGTGCCATGACAAAAATTGCCCAGTCTGCACTGTAAAGAGGTTTTTTGGTGCCATGACAAAAATTGCCCAGTCTGCACTGTAAAGAGGTTTTTTGGTGCCATGGCAAAAATTGCCCAGTCTGCACTGTAAAGAGGTTTTTTGGTGCCATGACAAAAATTGCCCAGTCTGCACTGTAAAGAGGTTTTTTGGTGCCATGACAAAAATTGCCCAGTCTGCACTGTAAAGAGGTTTTTTGGTGCCATGGCAAAAATTGCCCAGTCTGCACTGTAAAGAGGTTTTTTGGTGCCATGACAAAAATTGCCCAGTCTGCACTGTAAAGAGGTTTTTTGGTGCCATGACAAAAATTGCCCAGTCTGCACTGTAAAGAGGTTTTTTGGTGCCATGACAAAAATTGCCCAGTCTGCACTGTAAAGAGGTTTTTTGGTGCCATGACAAAAATTGCCCAGTCTGCACTGTAAAGAGGTTTTTTGGTGCCATGACAAAAATTGCCCAGTCTGCACTGTAAAGAGGTTTTTTGGTGCCATGGCAAAAATTGCCCAGTCTGCACTGTAAAGAGGTTTTTTGGTGCCATGACAAAAATTGCCCAGTCTGCACTGTAAAGAGGTTTTTTGGTGCCATGACAAAAATTGCCCAGTCTGCACTGTAAAGAGGTTTTTTGGTGCCATGACAAAAATTGCCCAGTCTGCACTGTAAAGAGGTTTTTTGGTGCCATGACAAAAATTGCCCAGTCTGCACTGTAAAGAGGTTTTTTGGTGCCATGGCAAAAATTGCCCAGTCTGCACTGTAAAGAGGTTTTTTGGTGCCATGACAAAAATTGCCCAGTCTGCACTGTAAAGAGGTTTTTTGGTGCCATGACAAAAATTGCCCAGTCTGCACTGTAAAGAGGTTTTTTGGTGCCATGGCAAAAATTGCCCAGTCTGCACTGTAAAGAGTTTTTTGGTGCCATGACAAAAATTGCCCAGTCTGCACTGTAAAGAGGTTTTTTGGTGCCATGACAAAAATTGCCCAGTCTGCACTGTAAAGAGTTTTTTGGTGCCATGACAAAAATTGCCCAGTCTGCACTGTAAAGAGGTTTTTTGGTGCCATGACAAAAATTGCCCAGTCTACGTTGTAAAGAGGTCTTTTTAGTGCCATGCCCAGTCTGCACTGTAAAGTGGTCTTTTTAGTGCCATGACAAAAATTGCCCAGTCTGCACTGTAAAGAGGTTTTTTGGTGCCATGAAAAAAATTGCCCAGTCTGCACTGTAAAGAGGTTTTTTGGTGCCATGACAAAAATTGCCCAGTCTACGTTGTAAAGAGGTCTTTTTAGTGCCATGCCCAGTCTGCACTGTAAAGAGTTTTTTGGTGCCATGACAAAAATTGCCCAGTCTGCACTGTAAAGAGTTTTTTGGTGCCATGACAAAAATTGCCCAGTCTGCACTGTAAAGAGGTTTTTTGGTGCCATGACAAAAATTGCCCAGTCTACGTTGTAAAGAGGTCTTTTTAGTGCCATGCCCAGTCTGCACTGTAAAGTGGTCTTTTTAGTGCCATGACAAAAATTGCCCAGTCAGCACTGTAAAGAGGTTTTTTGGTGCCATGAAAAAAATTGCCCAGTCTACGTTATAAAGAGGTCGTTTTAGTGCCACAATAAAAACCATCCAGTCTACACAATCACACACATGTATATTTCACTAAAAATGAAAGGTAGATTGTATGATGTATGATGCATGTATACAAACTGGTAGTGAGACATGAGTGCTGTGTGCAGAGGACCTGCAAAGTGGGATCAGATGCAGTGTGCAGGAGAGGAGATTGTATTGATATGGGCATGTGATGCATATGAGGAATGACAGGTTAGGAAACCCTACACAAAAGTCTTTGGCAATTTGTTGGAGAATCTCATCATCAAGAGACCCATTCCAGTTCCCTTCTGCTGCCAAAGTATGTAAATCACTTAACATACATGATATTCTTCTCTTCCATCTAAATAGGGGTCTATGGAAATTGGTTAACAAGTGGTTCTTGTTTGAAATCATTTATTTGCTGAGGTATAGGCGTGGCTGATGGAGAACTTTAGTCTTCTTTATGCTGGAAGGAAGCCTAAAAGCATTGCTAACAATAGAAAAACTATTTATGAGTTCTTGAGCCTCATTGAATGATATCACATGTGATTAGTGCTGTTGACAATTAGTTACAACCAGTAAAGTTTGTTCTATATGCAAATGAGCTTTCCCACCAAATATTTTCTAATAACAAATGGTCATCTTGCAAAATCTATACAGACTCTAGCTTATTTTCATCTCAATACCAGTTGAGTTGATGTCACTGATGAGAGATTAACTAATCTTGAAACAGTGTTGTCTGGCATTCTCAATTGCCACTGAGATAGCTGTGGCAAGTTTACAGAGCAAAAGAGAGAAATATTCTTGTAATAACGAACAAATATTTTTCTTTGAAAGCGAGGCTCTGATATGTTTATTGTATATAAACATATAGTATAACCTTTCATATACACACTTATGCATAACATAGTCTTAGTGCTACTGCCAATATATATACATATACACACTCACATTTTTGTACATTCATATATATATATACATGTTTATATACACGGATCTATATATGTTGTTACGTTCACACTCCCACAAATATATTTACATATATATGCTTATGTATGTATTTATAAATTCATCACCATATTATCAATATCCAACCTAATTTCAATTATTTAAAATAGCAAATTTCATTATAAACTAAAGTATTCATTTGGCAACTAGTTATGCGGGCCACAAGAGAAAAAACAAATTTAAAAAATGCCAAAATACCATCTTTACGATATTACATCTCATCTTTACAATGTTAAAGAAACAAAGAAAATATATTGATTTTTGTCCATTTTTTTTTTTTTCCTTTGGTGGAAACATTATCAAGAATGTATGTGACAATAAAAATAGAATTAGTTGTATATATTTTCCTATTCATTCATATTTTAATTCCAGTCTCTTTCTTCATCAGAAATTAATAACTACAAATTAGAACAAAAAATGAAATAAAATAAAATAAAATAAAATAAAATAAAATATATAAATAATAAAATAAACCTAACAATCTATGTTTTACTGCAAAAAACAATAACAAATACCCAAAGGAAACAAAAAATATATATGTGTGTGCGTGTGTATTATATATATATGTATTATATATATATGTATTATATATATAACGCTCAATAAAAAATATCTAAGTATGATAAAAATGATCATAATTTTTTCTCCTCTAGTTTATCTCTTTCAGAATATTTTAATTTCCATATATCCTCTCGAAATTATAACTTTTTTTAAATTTATCTCTTTTATCACATCTCATTTAAAATATTCTGGAAACTTTTGAAATAAAAAAATATTCAAGCATTATATATATATGTACATACAATAAAAGTAGGTTGCCCACACCAACAAAAATGGACGCCGTTAAAGACCCTATTGGAGGAGACATCTTCTAAAATATTTCACCAAATTAGATGCTGATAAAGACCCAAATAGGCGAGATTTGGTCCAAAATCTTTCACCAAACTGGACACTGGTAAAGACCCAATTGGAGGAGATCTGGTCCAAAATCTTTCACCAAACTGGACACTGGTAAAGACCCAATTGGAGGAGATCTGGTCCAAAATCTTTCACCAAACTGGACACTGGTAAAGACCCAATTGGAGGAGATCTGGTCCAAAATCTTTCACCAAACTGGACACTGGTAAAGACCCAATTGGAGGAGATCTGGTCCAAAATCTTTCACCAAACTGGACACTGGTAAAGACCCAATTGGAGGAGATCTGGTCCAAAATCTTTCACCAAACTGGACACTGGTAAAGACCCAATTAGTTGAGATCTGGTCCAAAATCTTTCACTAAAATGGACGTCACTGAAGGCCCAGTTTGTGGCCTAACACCACCAATGGTTAAATAAAGTCTAACATCAAGTGGCATTGTTAGAGTCTATGACACCTAGAGAAGTCCTTGTGCTACTCCACCACCTTCTCCTGCACTTCAGCCTATAAAGACTTATACGACTACTGCCTCCCCCCCCCCTCCACTCCACCTCAGACTATAAAGTCTTATACAAAAAGCTGTTTCACCGCTGCTTTCGCCTAAATAGAGGGAAAGCTGCTTTCTCAATCCGCATCTCTGGACCCTGGAATCGGCTTCCAGAAGAAGTGGTCAATGCGTCAACCTCACAACAAGGTGACATTGGACCGCTTTTGGACCACTGTGTTTCCGACTGTGTAAATGTTGCCCCTCTCCCCTCCTTACATGGCATCTGAAGCATCTGTTTTATTTTCTGCCAAATATATTGAATTGAATACTCCCCCCCCCTCCACCTATGAAGACTTATACAACTACTCCCCCTCCACCTCAGCCTATAAAGACTTATACAACTACACCCCCTCCACCTCAGCCTATAAAGACTTATACAACTACTCCCCCTCCACCTCAGCCTATAAAGACTTATACAACTACTCCCCCCCTCCACCTCAGCCTATAAAGACTTAAACAACTACTCCCCCTCCACCTCAGCCTATAAAGTCTTATACAACTACTCCCCCTCCACATCAGCCTATAAAGTCTTATACAACTACTCCCCCCTCCACTTCAGCCTATAAAGACTTATACAATTACTCCACTCCCTCCACCTCAGCCTATAAAGTCTTATACAACTACTCCCCCCCCCCTCCACCTATGAAGACTTATACAACTACTCCCCCTCCACATCAGCCTATAAAGACTTATACAACTACTCCTCCCTCCACTTCAGCCTATAAAGACTTATACAACTACTCCCCCTCCACATCAGCCTATAAAGACTTATACAACTACTCCCCCTCCACCTCAGCCTATAAAGACTTATACAACTACTCGCCCCTCCACTTCAGCCTATAAAGACTTATACAACTACTCCCCCTCCACATCAGCCTATGAAGACTTATACAACTACTCCTCCCTCCACTTCAGCCTATGAAGACTTATACAACTACTCCTCCCTCCACTTCAGCCTATAAAGACTTATACAACTACTCCTCCCTCCACTTCAGCCTATAAAGACTTATACAACTACTCCTCCCTCCACATCAGCCTATAAAGACTTATACAACTACTCCCCCTCCACATCAGCCTATACAGACTTATACAACTACTCCCCCTCCACCTCAGCCTATAAAGACTTATACAACTACTCCCCCTCCACCTCAGCCTATAAAGACTTATACAACTACTCCCCCTCCACCTCAGCCTATAAAGACTTATACAACTACTCCCCCTCCACCTCAGCCTATAAAGACTTATACAACTACTCCCCCTCCACCTCAGCCTATAAAGACTTATACAACTACTCCCCCTCCACCTCAGCCTATAAAGACTTATACAACTACTCCCCCTCCACCTCAGCCTATAAAGACTTATACAACTACTCCCCCTCCACCTCAGCCTATAAAGACTTATACAACTACTCCCCCCCACCTCAGCCTATAAAGACTTATACAACTACTCCCCCTCCACCTCAGCCTATAAAGACTTATACAACTACTCCCCCTCCACCTCAGCCTATAAAGACTTATACAACTACTCCCCCTCCACATCAGCCTATAAAGACTTATACAACTACTCCCCCTCCACCTGAGCCTATAAAGACTTATACAACTACTCGCCCCTCCACTTCAGCCTATAAAGACTTATACAACTACTCGCCCCTCCACTTCAGCCTATAAAGACTTATACAACTACTCGCCCCTCCACTTCAGCCTATAAAGACTTATACAACTACTCCCCCTCCACATCAGCCTATGAAGACTTATACAACTACTCGCCCCTCCACCTCAGCCTATAAAGACTTATACAACTACTCGCCCCTCCACTTCAGCCTATAAAGACTTATACAACTACTCCCCCTCCACATCAGCCTATAAAGACTTATACAACTACTCGCCCCTCCACTTCAGCCTATAAAGACTTATACAACTACTCCCCCTCCACATCAGCCTATGAAGACTTATACAACTACTCGCCCCTCCACATCAGCCTATAAAGACTTATACAACTACTCCCCCTCCACATCAGCCTATAAAGACTTATACAATTACTCGCCCCTCCACTTCAGCCTATAAAGACTTATACAACTACTCCCCCTCCACATCAGCCTATAAAGACTTATACATCTACTCGCCCCTCCACTTCAGCCTATAAAGACTTATACAACTACTCCCCCTCCACCTCAGCCTATGAAGACTTATACAACTACTCGCCCCTCCACATCAGCCTATAAAGACTTATACAACTACTCCCCCTCCACATCAGCCTATAAAGACTTATACAACTACTCGCCCCTCCACTTCAGCCTATAAAGACTTATACAACTACTCCCCCTCCACCTCAGCCTATGAAGACTTATACAACTACTCGCCCCTCCACATCAGCCTATAAAGACTTATACAACTACTCCCCCTCCACATCAGCCTATAAAGACTTATACAACTACTTGCCCCTCCACTTCAGCCTATAAAGACTTATACAACTACTCCCCCTCCACCTCAGCCTATGAAGACTTATACAACTACTCGCCCCTCCACATCAGCCTATAAAGACTTATACAACTACACCCCCTCCACATCAGCCTATAAAGACTTATACAACTACTCGCCCCTCCACTTCAGCCTATAAAGACTTATACAACTACTCGCCCCTCCACTTCAGCCTATAAAGACTTATACAACTACTCGCCCCTCCACTTCAGCCTATAAAGACTTATACAACTACTCGCCCCTCCACTTCAGCCTATAAAGACTTATACAACTACTCGCCCCTCCACTTCAGCCTATAAAGACTTATACAACTACTCGCCCCTCCACATCAGCCTATGAAGACTTATACAACTACTCCTCCCTCCACTTCAGCCTATAAAGACTTATACAACTACTCGCCCCTCCACTTCAGCCTATAAAGACTTATACAACTACTCGCCCCTCCACTTCAGCCTATAAAGACTTATACAACTACTCGCCCCTCCACATCAGCCTATGAAGACTTATACAACTACTCCCCCTCCACTTCAGCCTATAAAGACTTATACAACTACTCGCCCCTCCACATCAGCCTATGAAGACTTATACAACTACTCCCCCTCCACCTCAGCCTATAAAGACTTATACAACTACTCGCCCCTCCACTTCAGCCTATAAAGACTTATACAACTACTCCCCTCCACTTCAGCCTATAAAGACTTATACAACTACTCGCCCCTCCACTTCAGCCTATAAAGTATTATACAACTACTCCCCCCTCCACCTCAGCCTATAAAGTCTTATACAACTACCCCCCCCTCCACATCAGCCTATAAAGACTTATACAACTACTCGCCCCTCCACCTCAGCCTATAAAGACTTATACAACTACTCCCCCTCCACCTCAGTCTATAAAGTCTTATACAACTACTCCCCCCTCCACCTCAGCCTATAAAGACTTATACAACTACTCCCCCCCTCCACCTCAGCCTATAAATACTTATACAACTACTCCCCCTCCCCTTCAGCCTATAAAGTCTTATACAACTACTCCCCCCTCCACCTCAGCCTATAAAGACTTATACAACTACTCCCCCCTCCACCTCAGCCTATAAAGTCTTATACAACTACTCCCCCTCCACCTCAGCCTATAAAGACTTATACAACTACTCCCCCCCCCCTCCACCTCAGCCTATAAAGTCTTATACAACTACTCCCCCTCCACTTCAGCCTATAAAGTCTTATACAACTACACCCCCCTCCACATCAGCCTATAAAGTCTTATACAACTATTCCCCCCTCCACCTCAGCCTATAAAGTCTTATACAACTACTCCCCCTCCACTTCAGCCTATAAAGTCTTATACAATTACTCCCCCTCCACCTCAGCCTATAAAATCTTATACAACTACTCCCCCTCCACTTCAGCCTATAAAGTCTTATACAACTACTCCCCCCTCCACCTCAGCCTATAATGACTTATACAACTACACCCCCCTCCACATCAGCCTATAAAGTCTTATACAACTACTCCCCCCTCCACCTCAGCCTATAATGACTTATACAACTACACCCCCCTCCACATCAGCCTATAAAGTCTTATACAACTACTCCCCCCTCCACCTCAGCCTATAAAGTCTTATACAACAGACCCCAATAAAGTTTTCTGATTTAGGCACAAGGCCAGCAATTTTAAAGGAAGGGAAAGTCAATTAAATTGACCCAGTCCATTACTGGTACTTTATTGATCCCGTAAGGATAAAACGCAAAGCTAACCTTGGCGGGATTTGAACTCATCATAAAGGGCCATAACTCTATGCTACACAGCATATTCTCCGGCACCCTACCAATACTGCCAATCCACCGCCCTTAACAGACCTCAATAATGCTTCCCCATTAGCTATGGTACAGCTAACATCCAAGTAGGTGTCAGAAAGGATCTGAGCCCAGAACAAAGGGATAGAACAAACACCACAAGGTATTCTATCTAATGCTCTAACACTTCTGCCAATCTACCACCCTGGACTGCTATTTTATTTCTTCTACTTTTCCTCCTCCTTCTTCGCTCACTCATTCCTGTGAGGGTCACGGGGGCAGAGTCCTCAAGCATGCCTTCGAGAGGGTTCTATCAGAAGTAACTATCTCCAATTGAACCAGCTACGTGCCCAAACAAGACCAACTGAGCTCACAGATGTTATCCCTCTATCTTGCTCTGAGTCTAACCTTGAGTCTCATGCCAGTTGGTTTTGTCCATAAAATCTGTCCAGTGATTCTTTCCTGAGACATTCTAACCACATTCTTGATAAATATGACTGAATCACATTAAAAATAAAAGCCTTTACTCCAAAAATGTGATTTATCACAATGATCTGTCTAGTAGTAAAGATACTATAAACATTTGAACCATCAAGACTCTTAACTCTTTAGCATTTACATTACTCTATATTTACTATTATATTTTCATGGTAAAGACTTTATCTCACATAATTATTTCACATGAAATCAAATCTATGAGATTTTGATATTATTCAATTTGAGACCAAGACCTTAACATCAGTATGACTGGCTGGTTACAGTAAGTTTAAACAGAAAGAGGTGAGAGAATTCAGACTGGATATGGCCGGTTTAAATGCTAGAGGGTTAAGATTATTTGTGATACAGCATTGCAGGATGTTAAGAGTCTGGAAGATTATAAGATTATGATATATTCTTATTTTTCCTCTTATCACTATTTTACAATAAATTATTCTGTGAGGGAGATGTTTTATTAAAGGAGGAAAGGATATATTGTTGCAGCAGAACACCCTTGGTATTGTTCACACCTGAAGCATTGGAAGAATATTACCTTTGTTTTGTTACTGTCTTTTGGTCAGTTGAACTGGGGTGAGTAGGCTATCTAATGGCAACAGCAACAACAACAACAACACTGACAACAGCAACAACAAAAATGGCAACAGCAACAACAACACTGACAACAGCAACAACAAAAATGGCAACAGCAACAACAACACTGACAACAGCAACAACAAAAATGGCAACAGCAACAACAACACTGACAACAGCAACAACAAAAATGGCAACAGCAACAACAACACTGACAACAGCAACAACAAAAATGGCAACAGCAACAACAACACTGACAACAGCAACAACAAAAATGGCAACAGCAACAACAACACTGACAACAGCAACAACAAAAATGGCAACAGCAACAACAACACTGACAACAGCAACAACAGAAATGGCAACAGCAACAACAACAACACCTACCACAGCAACAACAACAATGGCAACAGCAACAACAATGACAGCAACAACAATAGCAGCTACAAGACTGAGTGTCATATTTCCAATCTTCCTCTTTGCCCACTTATTCCTGAGAGGGTCATTTTGGGCAGGCAGAGTCCTCAAACACTCCTCCCAGTGGGTCCTGTCAGAAACAGCAGTCTCCAACTGATCTGAATGGATCCCCAAGTGAGACCAGCCAAGCTCATGGATGTTATCCGACCATCTTGATTGGGGTCTACCCCTGGGTCTCCTACCTGTTAGTTTCACCCATAAAATCTGTTCAGCACTTCTTTCCTGAGACATTCCAACCACATGCCCATAATATCGCATCTGTGCTCTCTCAATTCAGAGAAGTATTTTCAATCTAAATATCCTAATATTTTCAATCTAAATATCCTAATATTTTCAATCTAAATATCATAATACCATTATGAAAACCATGTAGGATCCTGCCTAGTAGAACTCTGTTACTTTCACTTTTAAAGTGACCATTTCATTTCTATAAGCTAAACCTCATCAGAAGATGGAGTATCAGAGAATCTTAATCACATGTAACTTTTCTCATACACCTATCTTTCAATAAGACATTTATCTTCATTTACTGTGATAAATGGATGTAGTGCAGGCGTGTTGCCACTAAACACTTGACAGTAATTCTCTATTCCTCATTGTCTTTGTCTCTTTCTATGTGTGTGCATATTATACATACATACATACATACATACATACATACATACATACATACATACATACACACACACACATATATAGATAAATAGCAGAGTAAATAGATGTTAAATAATAATGCACAATACATACACATTTATATATATATATATACATATATGTATATATATATATATATATATATATATATATATATATATATATATATATATATATATACACACACAAGCAAAACATAAACTTCATCTGCATAAGGTATCCACTCCTATATCAGACCGGATGAAAGTGTCTTCAGAGGATAAACTAGTCTCTCGAATATGGATTGACTTCCTGAGAACAAACATAGTTAGCAATAACACTTAATACACAAAAATACACAATCTTACCCATCTCAAAGTGCTCAACAAATATTCATAGAGTTATGAATATTTTAAGGGCTCCAACAGGCAACAAAGAATAAACAGATAGAGCTAAGCTCCGATAACTATATAACTATATATATAAAACTGAGGATGTCTGTCTGTGTGTCTGTGAGTTTGAATCCCTAAATCTCGAGAAGTACCCAACCGATTTTTTTCAAACTTTACACGTGTATTACTTATGTTTCAGGGAGTATTATGCACATAAAAAAAATTCAACTTTTTGATCCCCTAGGTCCGCATTAGGTGAAAAACTGCGTTTTTTCAGCTTTTTAGGGGTTTTTTGAGGCGTTACGTCAGACTGATTTCCTTGAAATTGTAACTATGTATTAATCGGTCTCTTCATACCGTGAGCAAAGAAAATCCAACTTTTTTATGGCCTAGGTGAAAACCTGCATTTTTCTTTCTTAAAGCTATCCAGCCATCAGAGTATTCGGTTTATTTTCTTTACATATTGTCCAGGCATGCAGTTTTTCCACAATTAGGTCTGTTGGTGGCCCGCGTTCCAAAATACCTTATCCCGTGCAATGCCAGGTACCACTGCTAGTATGATATAAAGGTAATAGGCTTCCTTTTTACTCTGAAATATGTCTTCCACAGTAGAATATACTGTTTCAAAAACTATATTTCTCATTAGGTAGTGTGAGAAGATAGAATCCCCCTGTGAACAGCAGTGGCAGGATTTGATTTCAAAAACTGCTTAGAATGGACAAATAGCCAGAAAATCAAACACTCCTACATACAACAAGTGTTTAACCCTTTAACATTTAAATTGGCCATATCCGACCAGAATACTCTCCCCTCTTTGTGTTCAAACCGACCATAACTAGACACTCATACTGATGTGAAGGTATTGTTCTCAAATTAAATAATATCAAAATCTAATAGATTTGATATTATGTAAAATAATTGTTTCTACTTTAGGCACAAGGCCAGCAATTACCCAGTTCATTACTGGTACTTCATTTTATCGACCCCGTAAGGATGAAAGGCAAAGTCAACCTCGGCGGGATTTGAACTCAGATCGTAAAGGGACGTAACTATGCTGGAAGGCATGGCGTCAGACCCTCCACCGATACTGCCAACCCACCGCTCTTATATTATGTGAAATAATCGTTTCTACTTTAGGCACAAGGCCAGCAATCACCCAGTGCATTACTGGTACTTTTTTTATCAACCCCGTGAGGATGAAAGGCAAAGTCAACCTAGGCGCGATTTGAACTCAGATCATAAAGGGACGTAACTATGTGAAATAATGATGTGAGATAAAGCCTTTACTGCAAAAATACAATAGTATATATAGAGTAATGTAAATGGTAAAAGGATCAAAGCCATTGTGAGTCCCATGACAGACTTTATCAGGCCTGGGATAAATTCTTTTGGCCGAATGCTCTTTGCGGTGCCAACATTTTTAGTTGTCTTTCGCAACATGCTGGGATATGACCTAACCATTCTAAACTGGAAGATCTGGGCAGAGGTGGTGAGAGCTGATCTCAAATTGTTGAAGCTCACAAATGAGATGGCAAATGAACATGATGGGTGGAGGAGTGCTGGAAAAGGCCTGTCCAGCCAATACAAGCACTGAAAAACAGGTGAAAAAAGGTGATGATGATCATTATATGTATGTGTGTGTATGAGGGGGTGTATATATATATGTACGGCAACACTCATCTTTTTCCATTTCTCCGAGGGTTATAAACCCCACTATCAGGCTAGAAATTTCTTTAGTCTAAAATACGGTGAAAGCTTATAATTTCTAATTTCAAACTCGAGCACCGTTTCAAAAACATACTTACATGTTTACGTTTATAATTTGCTTGTATATATATATATATATATATATATATATATATATATACTTACATACATACATATATATTTATATAGATAGATAGATATACTAAATTGAGGTTTAATCGACACATCTAAAATATATATCGATTATGTATGGTGTGTGTGTGTATATCATCATCATCATCATTATTTTACGTCTGCTTTTCCCTGCTTACAAGGGTCCTATTCAGCACAGCATCTCTCCACTTGTCACGGTCCTTTGTCATCTCCCTGGTGAGTTTCAGCGATCTGAGGTCTGCTCTCACCACCTCCGCCCATGTTTTCCGTGGTCTACCTCTACTGCGTCTTCCCTCCACTGGGACTTCCTCGCACTTCTTCACCCATCGGTCATCCTCCATGCGCATCACATGTCCACACCATCTCAGCCTTCTCACCTGCACACCATAACTTATCCCTCTTATACCCAGATTCTTTCTCAACTCGTCTACACTTGGTCGTTCACACATACAAACATAGATATATAATGTTCTCCTTATATTATTCAAACTGTCAAAACATTACAGCGTTAGACAGGCTACACACTGCAGTAAACTATACTCAATCAGATAAACCTATCTGAGGAAAAACTACAGCAAAATACTCAACATTGACTCTATTTCAGAGAAGACATATTTTTGTTTCTACTTTAGGCACAAGGCCAGCAATTATCCAGTGCATTACTGGTACTTTATTTTATCGACCCCGTAAGGATGAAAGGCAAAGTCAACCTCGGCGGGATTTGAACTCAGATCGTAAAGGGACGTAACTATGCTTGAAAGCATGGCGTCCGACCCTCTACCGATATTGCCAATCCACCGCCCAGAGAAGAAGACATATTGGTAATAAGACAGAAATGTATTTCACAAGTTACACAATAATTACTTTTAACAAGGTATTTTCCACTATTGCAAACAGCAAGTTGATCATGAAAGTAAATCTGCATCAAAACGAGTAAATGATTGAGAGAGAATAGCAAGTCAACCCTACATATGCATCGTAGAAAACAGAGGATGTCACGACAGACACGAATTATCTTACACACATATATATCAATTAAATATTTTAAGATCTGGCAATGTGAGTAACACACCTGAGGTGTGTTACTCACATCAGGTGTGTGACCTTCTGCCTATATTAGGAATCGATATTATTGCTATAGGTAGAGATAGATAGATAGATAGATTGACAGATAGATAGATAGATAGATAGATAGAGAGAGAGAGATGGAGGGAGAGAGGTAGAAAAGAGAGAGAGAGAGAGAGAGGTAGAAAAAGAGAGAGAGAGACGTAAGAGAGAGAGACAGGGAGAATGTGCAAAAGAGGAGTGAGAGACCCAGATGAAGATAGTGTATGTGTATGAGAGAGATAGGGAGAGAGAGAGAGAGAGATGGGGTGTATGGGTTGGTGTATGTCTGTCTGTCTGTGTGTGTGAGGGAGAGGGAGAGATGGGGAGAGAGAGAGAGATGGAGTATATAGGTGAGTGTCTGTCTGTGTGTATGACAGAGAGAGTATGAAAGAGAGAGAGAGAGATGGAGTATATGGTGTGTGAGTGTGTCTGTCTGTGTGTATGACAGGGAGAGAGTATGAGAGAGAGAGAGAGAGAGTGAGAGTGAGGGAGAGAGAGTTAGAGTCTCTGTGTGGGTTTGGGTGTGTATAAATATCTGTGTGAGTGAGGTGTGTGTGTGTGTATACCTGTGTGTGTATGTAAGGGAGATGGACAAGTGAGGTGTGTGTGTGTGTGTATACCTGTGTGTGTATGTGAGGGAGATAGACAAGTGAGGTGTGTGTGTGTGTATACCTGTGTGTGTGGGGGAGAGAGATGGACAGGTGAGGTGTGTGTGTGTGTATACCTGTGTGTGTATGTGAGGGAGATGGACAAGTGAGGTGTGTGTGTGTGTGTATACCTGTGTGTGTATGTGAGGGAGATGGACAAGTGAGGTGTGTGTGTGTATGTATACCTGTGTGTGTATGTGAGGGAGATGGACAAGTGAGGTGTGTGTGTGTATGTATACCTGTGTGTGTATGTATACCTGTGTGTGTGTGTGTGGGAGAGAGATGGACAGGTGAGGTGTGTGTGTGTATGTATACCTGTGTGTGTGGGGGAGAGAGATAGACAGGTGAGGTGTGTGTGTGTATGTATACCTGTGTGTGTGTGTGGGGGAGAGATGGACAGGTGAGGTGTGTGTGTGTATGTATACCTGTGTGTGTGGGGGAGAGAGATGGACAGGTGAGGTGTGTGTGTGTATGTATACCTGTGTGTGTGTGTGGGGGAGAGATGGACAGGTGAGGTGTGTGTGTGTATGTATACCTGTGTGTGTATGTATACCTGTGTGTGTGGGGGAGAGAGATAGACAGGTGAGGTGTGTGTGTGTATGTATACCTGTGTGTGTGGGGGAGAGAGATGGACAGGTGAGGTGTGTGTGTGTATGTATACCTGTGTGTGTGGGGGAGAGAGATGGACAAGTGAGGTGTGTGTGTGTGTATACCTGTGTGTGTGGGGGAGAGAGATGGACAGGTGAGGTGTGTGTGTGTATGTATACCTGTGTGTGTGGGGGAGAGAGATAGACAGGTGAGGTGTGTGTGTGTATGTATACCTGTGTGTGTGGGGGAGAGAGATAGACAGGTGAGGTGTGTGTGTGTATGTATACCTGTGTGTGTGTGTGGGGGAGAGATGGACAGGTGAGGTGTGTGTGTGTGTGTATACCTGTGTGTGTGGGGGAGAGAGATGGACAGGTGAGGTGTGTGTGTGTATGTATACCTGTGTGTGTGGGGGAGAGAGATAGACAGGTGAGGTGTGTGTGTGTATGTATACCTGTGTGTGTGGGGGAGAGAGATAGACAGGTGAGGTGTGTGTGTGTATGTATACCTGTGTGTGTGGGGGAGAGAGATAGACAGGTGAGGTGTGTGTGTGTGTGTATACCTGTGTGTGTGGGGGAGAGAGATGGACAGGTGAGGTGTGTGTGTGTATGTATACCTGTGTGTGTGGGGGAGAGAGATAGACAGGTGAGGTGTGTGTGTGTATGTATACCTGTGTGTGTGGGGGAGAGATGGACAGGTGAGGTGTGTGTGTGTATACCTGTGTGTGTGGGGGAGAGAGATGGACAGGTGAGGTGTGTGTGTGTATGTATACCTGTGTGTGTATGTGAGGGAGATGGACAGGTGAGGTGTGTGTGTGTGTGTATACCTGTGTGTGTGGGGGAGAGAGATGGACAGGTGAGGTGTGTGTGTGTATGTATACCTGTGTGTGTATGTGAGAGAGATGGACAGGTGAGGTGTGTGTGTGTGTGTATACCTGTGTGTGTGGGGGAGAGAGATGGACAGGTGAGGTGTGTGTGTGTATGTATACCTGTGTGTGTGGGGGAGAGAGATAGACAGGTGAGGTGTGTGTGTGTATGTATACCTGTGTGTGTGGGGGAGAGAGATGGACAGGTGAGGTGTGTGTGTGTATGTATACCTGTGTGTGTATGTGAGAGAGATGGACAGGTGAGGTGTGTGTGTGTGTGTATACCTGTGTGTGTGGGGGAGAGAGATGGACAGGTGAGGTGTGTGTGTGTATGTATACCTGTGTGTGTGGGGGAGAGAGATGGACAGGTGAGGTGTGTGTGTGTGTGTATACCTGTGTGTGTGGGGGAGAGAGATGGACAGGTGAGGTGTGTGTGTGTGTGTATACCTGTGTGTGTGGGGGAGAGAGATAGACAGGTGAGGTGTGTGTGTATGTATACCTGTGTGTGTGGGGGAGAGAGATGGACAGGTGAGGTGTGTGTGTGTATGTATACCTGTGTGTGTATGTGAGAGAGATGGACAGGTGAGGTGTGTGTGTGTGTGTATACCTGTGTGTGTGGGGGAGAGAGATGGACAGGTGAGGTGTGTGTGTGTGTGTATACCTGTGTGTGTGGGGGAGAGAGATGGACAGGTGAGGTGTGTGTGTGTATGTATACCTGTGTGTGTATGTGAGAGAGATGGACAGGTGAGGTGTGTGTGTGTGTGTATACCTGTGTGTGTGGGGGAGAGAGATGGACAGGTGAGGTGTGTGTGTGTATGTATACCTGTGTGTGTGGGGGAGAGAGATGGACAGGTGAGGTGTGTGTGTGTATGTATACCTGTGTGTGTGGGGGAGAGAGATGGACAGGTGAGGTGTGTGTGTGTATGTATACCTGTGTGTGTGGGGGAGAGAGATGGACAGGTGAGGTGTGTGTGTGTATGTATACCTGTGTGTGTGGGGGGGGGAGAGACAGGTGAGATGTGTGTGTGTATGTATACCTGTGTGTGTGGGGGAGAGAGATAGACAGGTGAGGTGTGTGTGTGTATGTATACCTGTGTGTGTGGGGGAGAGAGATGGACAGGTGAGGTGTGTGTGTGTATGTATACCTGTGTGTGTGGGGGAGAGAGATGGACAGGTGAGGTGTGTGTGTGTGTGTATACCTGTGTGTGTGGGGGAGAGAGATGGACAGGTGAGGTGTGTGTGTGTATACCTGTGTGTGTGGGGGAGAGAGATGGACAGGTGAGGTGTGTGTGTGTGTGTATACCTGTGTGTGTATGTGAGGGAGATGGACAAGTGAGGTGTGTGTGTGTATGTATACCTGTGTGTGTGGGGGAGAGAGATGGACAGGTGAGGTGTGTGTGTGTGTGTATACCTGTGTGTGTATGTGAGAGAGATGGACAAGTGAGGTGTGTGTGTGTGTGTATACCTGTGTGTGTGGGGGAGAGAGATGGACAGGTGAGGTGTGTGTGTGTGTATACCTGTGTGTGTGGGGGAGAGAGATGGACAGGTGAGGTGTGTGTATGTATACCTGTGTGTGTGGGGGAGAGAGATGGACAGGTGAGGTGTGTGTATGTATACCTGTGTGTGTGGGGGAGAGAGATGGACAGGTGAGGTGTGTGTATGTATACCTGTGTGTGTGGGGGAGAGAGATGGACAGGTGAGGTGTGTGTGTATGTATACCTGTGTGTGTGGGGGAGAGAGATGGACAGGTGAGGTGTGTGTGTATGTATACCTGTGTGTGTGGGGGAGAGAGATGGACAGGTGAGGTGTGTGTATGTATACCTGTGTGTGTGGGGGAGGGAGATGGACAGGTGAGGTGTGTGTGTGTGTGTATACCTGTGTGTGTGGGGGAGAGAGATGGACAGGTGAGGTGTGTGTGTGTGTGTATACCTGTGTGTGTGGGGGAGGGAGATGGACAGGTGAGGTGTGTGTGTGTGTGTATACCTGTGTGTGTGGGGGAGAGAGATGGACAGGTGAGGTGTGTGTGTGTGTGTATACCTGTGTGTGTATGTGAGAGAGATGGACAGGTGAGGTGTGTGTGTGTATGTATACCTGTGTGTGTGGGGGAGAGAGATGGACAGGTGAGGTGTGTGTGTGTGTGTATACCTGTGTGTGTGGGGGAGGGAGATGGACAGGTGAGGTGTGTGTGTGTGTGTATACCTGTGTGTGTGGGGGAGAGAGATGGACAGGTGAGGTGTGTGTGTGTGTGTATACCTGTGTGTGTGGGGGAGAGATGGACAGGTGAGGTGTGTGTGTGTATGTATACCTGTGTGTGTGGGGGGGAGAGAGATGGACAGGTGAGGTGTGTGTGTGTGTGTATACCTGTGTGTGTGGGGGAGAGAGATGGACAGGTGAGGTGTGTGTGTGTGTGTATACCTGTGTGTGTGGGGGAGGGAGATGGACAGGTGAGGTGTGTGTGTGTGTGTATACCTGTGTGTGTGGGGGAGAGAGATGGACAGGTGAGGTGTGTGTGTGTGTGTATACCTGTGTGTGTGGGGGAGGGAGATGGACAGGTGAGGTGTGTGTGTGTATGTATACCTGTGTGTGTGGGGGAGAGAGATGGACAGGTGAGGTGTGTGTGTGTATGAGAGAGGGTTAGGGATGAGGTGGAGAGAGAGAGTGAAGGGAGAAACAGGCAGATTGAGTGTGTGTGTGTTAGTGCATGCATGTGTGTGTGAGTGTGTGTGTGTTAGTGCATGCATGTGTGTGTGAGTGTGTGAATGTGTGAGTGTGTGAATGTGTGAGTGTGTGAATGTGTGTGTGTGTGAATGTGTGTGTGTGTGAATGTGTGTGTGTGAATGCGGTGTGTGTGTTAGTACATGCATATATGTGAGAGTGTGTGTGTGAATATATAAGTGCTAGTGTGTCCATGTATGTGTGTCCATGTGTGTGTTAGTGTGTGAGTGTTAGTGTGTATGTGTTAGTGTGTATGTGAGTGTTAGTGTGCCCATGTGTGTGTGTTAGTGTGTATGTGTCTGTGTGAGTGTTTGTGTGTCCCTGTGTGTGTGTTAGTGTGTATGTGTGCGTTAGTGCCTGTGTGCCCATGTGTGTGTGTGTTAGTGTGTATGTCCCTGTGTGAGTGTTTGTGTGTCCCTGTGTGTGTGTTAGTGTGTATGTGTCTGTGTGAGTGTTTGTGTGTCCCTGTGTGTCCATGTTTGTGTGCGTTAGTGTGTATGTGTGTGTGTGAGATATAACGTGTGTGGAGTCTCCCAAAGAAGCAGAACTCGCTATATTGGACAACTCCTTAGTTTAATGTTGAGACATTTCATAAACGGAGAGAGAAAGGAGGGGGACAATGGCGTTTACACAGCAGCCCCTTATCCGGACAAAGACAATATATAGCTTTACTGTCTCTAGCATGGCGTTAGTGGGGAGAGGGGGGGAAAGAGGTGGAGAACAATGCTTAGGCAATATTCTAATATGGATATATTAAAAGTAGAATTAAATGTCATTTACTTGGCCTACATTATTAACTATGTCTGTCTAGGTTGCACTTTATTTCACATTATATATAAAGCTAATATAAAAGTGCTTTTATGTTCTCAGGTGAGATAAGAATTTTTTAGATTGAAATATTTTCTAATGTAGCACCTTCGATATACAGATTGTGGTAAGAATCCCCCAAAAAATATTATATATATATATCATCATCATCATCATCATTGATTAACGTCCATCTTCCATGCTAGTATGGGTTAGACAGGTCCCATTTACAGGCAAGTGTTTCTGGCTGGAATAGCCGTCGAAACAGCTTGAGCTCTGCCGTTGGGGGTCATACATTTACCTATTACCCACTCTACTACCCTAAGTATTGAGTACTCTAGTGTGTTATGGTCCATCTGGTTCCTTACCACAACTCCTTCGTTATATATATATATATATATATATATATATATATATATATATATATATATATTATATATAGATAAGTGGTAACATAACAGTTAATTCACCATACCGAGAACAATTGTTTCACCTTAGCAGATCCTCATTCATACTGTTGGGAGTGTACGAGCTGAGGGTCCGCTAAGGTGAAACAATTGTTCTCGGTATGGTGAACTAACTGTTATGTTACCACTTCTATATATATATATATATAACGAAGGAGTTGTGGTAATGAACCAGATGGACCATAACGCACTAGAGTACTCATTACTTAGGGTAGTAGAGTGAGTAATAGGAGAATGTATGACCCCGACGGCAGAACTCATGCCGTTTCGACGGCTATTTCTGGACTAAATTCATTTAGTCCAGAATTATATATATTGGCATTAGGAAGGGCATCCAGCCATAGAAAACCAGCCAGAAACACTTGCCTCTAAATGGGACCTGTCTAACCCATGCTAGCATGGAAGATGGACGTTAATCAATGATGATGATGATGATGATATATATATATAATATTTTTGGGGGGATTCTTACCACAATCTGTATATCGAAGGTGCTACATTAGAAAATATTTCAATCTAAAAAATTCTTATCTCACCTGAGAACATAAAAGCACTTTTATATTAGCTTTATATATAATGTGAAATAAAGTGCAACCTAGACAGACATAGTTAATAATGCAGGCCAGTAAATGACATTTAATTCTACTTTTAATATATCCATATTAGAAATGTGAATATTACCATGGCATTATTCTCCCTCTAGCAGATCCTCAGCTCATAACTGTTGGGAGGAGTGTACGAGCTGAGGATCAGCTAAGGTGAAACAATTGTTCTCGGCATGGTGAACTAACTGTTGTGTTACCACTTCTACCTAACTCATCCCATGGACTGAGTGCTCTACCACTACGGATATTACCTTCCAGTGTTCTACATCTCTCTCTCTCTCTCTCTATATATATATATATATATAGTTATGTAATAAATAACATAATGCAATTATTCCATTTACCAGTGGTTTCTTAAAAGCAAAAAATTTTGCTTTCAATCCTCAGAATGAAAAAATCCTGGTCTTTTTTTTCATTCTGAGGATTGAAAGCAAAATTTTTGGCTTTTAAGAAACCACTGGTAAATGGAATAATTGCATTATGTTGTTTATTACATAACTATTAAGCTCTGTTACCTACATAGAGCACTCTTTTTTCCTGGACTTTTCCGACGGAATTACTTCATTTATACACATATATATATATATATATATATATATATATAAATGGACATTAGTTAATAGGGATTCTCACAGCTATGTAATTAAGGAGCAAGAGGCAGTGAATGGAGAGAGTCATAAGAATGTCAGATAGAATGCTTTATAGTATTCATTCTTGCTCTCTCTACTTTGAGTTTAAATTTCACTGAGGTCAATTTAGCATTTCATCCATTCAAGGTGGTCATCATCATCATTTTCGTTTTCTTCTTTGCCCACTTAATCCTGGGAGGGTCGTGGTGGGGCCTGAGTCCTCAAATATTCCTCCCAACATGTCCTGTCAGAAGCAACCATCTCCAACTGATCCGGCTGGATCCCCAAATGTGACCAGCCAAGCTCATGGATGTTATCCGACCATCTTGCTCCGGCTCTACGTCTGGATCTCCTAACAGTTGATTTTGTCAGTAAAATCTGTCCAGCGATTCTTCCCTGAGACATTCTAACCACAAGTCCATGATATTGGAACTATGATCTCTAAATTCAAAGACGTAATGGCTCTCCCCATTCACTACCTCTTGCTCCTTAATGACTTTCCCCATTCACTGCCTCTTGCCCCTTAATTACATAGCTTTGAGAATCCCTATTAACTAATGTCCATTTATATATATTCTCTGATCTCTGAGTTACACACTCTTTTGAGTAATGTTAATGTTGAGTAATGTTAAGGGTTCAAAGACCCTTCGGAAGAAACCCCATTTTGGCCACTTGTATTCACAATCATATTCTTTTAGTCATTAAACAGGATTCATGACCATAGGTAAGGGTTGGCCTGAATACCAAATGCCTACCTCCCCTCTTCTGATTACTGAATGCTGGATCTGGTGCATTACTGCACCAGCTCCTGCAATTCTTGCTCTTATTTCAGCCTCCTGCCTTCCATCACTTGTGAACATGGCCCTGATCTTTCAAGGTCAATATAAAAAAAGTACCAGTCTAGTACTGGGGTCGATTCTTCCTCTATATCTCTTTCTCTCAAATAAATTGGTTATGTTCAGTCATGGTAAGGAGAAGGGTTCTGTCAGGTTTGAAAATGTCCATGAAATGCCACATGTCAATATATCACCCCTACCACTCCATGAAATGCCACATGCCAATATAGCACCCTACCACTCCATGAAATACCACATGTCAATATGACACCCCTACCACTCCATGAAATTTCACATGTCAATATGGCACCCCTACCACTCCATGGACAGCCACATGTCAATATGACACCCCTACCACTCCAGGGACAGCCACATGTCAATATGACACCCCTACCACTCCATGGACAGCCACCTGTCAATATGACACCCCTACCACTCCATGGAATGCCACATGTCAATATGAAACCCCTACCACTCCATCAGGAATTACTGGTCGATTCATAAATAATACGTAAGGTGTAATGGCAAGTGACTTCATGGTTAGGGAGTGCCTCTATTGGTTGTAATGCCAAGAGTTCCATTACAGGTGTTGTGGTGTGCTGATTTGTTGTCGAGCAACACAATTGTTTCATGTAACTCCAGTCCATTCAACTGGCAAAAAATAGTTATTATAGTTATTTCTGGAGGCATATGGCTTAGTGGTTAGAGCATTGGCCTTGCAATCCAAATGGTGTGAGTTCAATTCTCGGACCGGGTGATGTGTTGTTTCCTTGAGCAAGACACTTTATTTCACATTGCTCCAGTTTACTCAGCTGTAAAAATGAGGACTGGGGTCCCTATCATTCCACTGGTCGTGGAGGTGCCACAGCAAAAAAGCACCCAGCCCACACTGTAAAGTGGACATGTAGGTGCCACGGAAAAAAAGCACCCAGCACTCACTGTAAATGAGGTTGGTGTTAGGAAGGGCATCCAGCTGTAGAAATCAACCCAGAATCAGTTCCCGTCCCACCCTTGCAAGCAGGGAAAAGCGGACATAAAATAATGATGATGATGATGATTTCTCTAATTCAATGAACCAGCATTGCCACTATAGCATGCTGACTCTCCCTGAGAATTATGTTAAGGATACACATGTTTGTAAAATGCACGTTAATGTCATGAGCAGGTTGTTCAATTTATCAAATAACTGGAACACTCATCGTTGCAAGTGACAGAGGTCCAACATGTTTGACGCACACACTCACACACACTCACATATATATATGACATATTAAAATTAAATGAGAAAACCCTCTAATTCTGGGAGTATAAACAAGATAATTGAAAACAATGTTCCATCTAACTTCTCTTATATATACATCTCCCTCCCATGAAACTAATTAACTTTTAATTAATATATATATTGTGAAGGCGGATGGCTGAGTGGTTAGAGAATTGGATTTGCAATTGTGAGGTTGTAAGTTCAATTCCTTGATTGGGTGATGCGTTATGTCCTTGAGCAAGACACATTTTCATGTTGCTCTTTCTGCCTGATTTGCGACCGACAGATAGTATTAGCAATTAGAAAGACCAATGGAAACAGAGTTTACTCGGTCCAATTTGTCGAGCTCCTCCTCATTCGTTAAGAGAATGAGGTCTGGGATCTTGTTGATTGACTGTCGATATATATATGTATATATCATCATCATCATTTTGCGTCCCCTTAGTGGTTAGAGCATTGGGCTTGCAATTGAAAGGTTGTGAATTCAAATCTCAGACTGGGTGATGTGTTGTTTCCTTGAGCAAGACACTTTATTTCACATTGCTCCAGTTTCCTCAGCTGTAGAAATGAGATGATAAGGACTGGGGTGCCTATCATTCCACTGCAAAGTGGTCGTGGAGGTGCCACGGCAAAAAAGCACCCAGCACTCACTGTAAAATGAGGTTGGTGCTAGGAAGGGCATCTAGCTGTAGAAATCAAGCCAAAATCAGTTCCCGTCCCACCCTTGCAAGCAGGGAAAAGCGGACGTAAAATGATGATGATGATTTTCCCTGCTTGCAAGGGTGGGACGGGTCCTATTCAGCACAGCATCTCTCCACTTGTCACGGTCCTTTGTCATCTCCACCGTGAGCTTCAGCGATCTGTGGTCAGCTCTCACCACCTCCACTCATGTTTTTCGTGGTCTTCCTCTACTGCGTCTTCCTTCAACGGGCATTTCTTGGCACTTCTTTACCCAGCGGTCATCCTCCATGCACATCACATGTACATACCATCTCAGTCTCCTCTCCCGCACACTACAGCTTATCCCTCTTAAATGTCAGACTGAATATATGACGACCAAAACACTATAGAAAGGTTAGCAATCAAACAAAGACAATGCAGACTAGAGAGGGTTCTTTAGTCTTGTCATGACAACCTCTCTAGTGCTGGTGCCATGATAAAGAGCACCCACTACAGTTTGCATTGTCATCAGCATTGGGAAGGGTACCTAATAATAGAAACGATGCCAAAAATGGAATGTATGAGCAAGACATGATTCTCAAACTATAGTAATGGTTTCTTATATAGGCACAAGGCCAGTAATTTGGGGGGAGGGGAAGCCGATTAAATTGACCCCAGTGCGTGACTGGTACTTTATTTTATCGACCCCGTAAGGATGAAAGGCAAAGTTAACCTCGACAGGATTTGAACTCAAATCGTAAAAGGATGTAACTATGCTGGAAAGCATGTCCGACCCTCTACCGATACTATAATAATTGTTTCTACTTTAGGCACAAGGCCAGCAATTACCCAGTGCATTAGTGGTACTTTATTTTATCGACCCCGTAAGGATGAAAGGCAAAGTCAACCTCGACGGGATTTGAACTCAGATCGTAAAAGGACGTAACTATGCTGGAAAGCATGTCCGACCCTCTACCGATACTATAATAATGAGTCCACCATAGGAGGCTGGGAAATAGATGTAAAATAATATGTTGATAATGATATCATCATAATTTAACATCTGCTTTCTCTACCGGTAGGGTTAAGATGGGTTATCACTGACCTCTGAGATGGGCCAAGGGCCACATCAAGTTTACATATGTTCTTGTACTCCACACAGTGTCTAAAGTCTGTCTTAAGCCAGAAGGCTCATTTGGCTGGTGCTTATCCCAGTTTCATGGCGTGAAGCGACTGAGAGTACAAGACTCCCCTCTGGACAGGATGCCAGTCCATCACAGAGTTATACCCTCAGCTATTGCTGGTACTCATTTTAAGCTGAGTATACTGGAGCAATGTTAAATGAAGTGTTTTGCTCAAGAACACAACACGCAATCCAGCCAAGGCATCGAACCCACAGCATTATGATCATAAGTCCAACACTCTTACCACTAGGCCCCAGAGTATACTGGGTGCATTTTATCCTGACACCAACACTAAGGAGATTGCCATGTCTCTGACACAACTGAAGAGTCATTTGCACTCATGTTCTAGCAACTGCACTACAGCCAGATGCCCTTCCTATCACCAACTGCACTACAGCCAGATGCCCTTCCTATCACCAACTCTGCACTACAGTATACTGGATGTGTTTTGTCATGTCAGCTGCAATAGAGAGCTTGTTCTCTTGCCACTACTGCAGAGACTACTCAACCATTTTTTGGCATGATTTCTACAGCTGGATGGTCTTCTTCTCACCAATAACCTTTGAAGGTGTACTGGAGGAATTTTTCATGGCACCAGCACTAGAAAAGTTATTGTATCTTCACTGAAGGGTCCTCTCAACCCTTTTTTTTTTAGCATGGCTTCTATGGTTTTAAATATTAGGGTCATAAACTGTGGTAACATTAAATGGTAGCAGGGGATACAGTTGATAGTGTGACAGGATTCAATTCATGTTGCCTATTGATGGTTAGTATGTGTTTCGTAACCCTTCAGCATTTAAACCGGCTATATCCGGCCAGAATTCTCTCCCATCTTTCTGTAAAATTGGTCTTAACTGGCCACTCATTCTGATATTAAGGTATTGTTTTCAAAATAGATAATATAAAAATTTTATAGATTTGATATTATGTGAAGTAAAGCCTTTACCGTGAAAATACAATAGTAAATATAGAGTAATGTAAATGTTATGTGAGATATTATGTGAGGTAAAGCCTTTACCGTGAAAATACAATAGTATATATAGAGTAATGTAAATGTTATGTGAGATATTATGTGAGGTAAAGCCTTTACTGTGAAAATACAATAGTATATATAGAGTAATGTAAATGTTATGTGAGATATTATGTGAAGTAAAGCCTTTACCGTGAAAATACAATAGTATATATAGAGTAATGTAAATGTTATGCGAGATATTATGTGAGGTAAAGCCTTTACCGTGAAAATACAATAGTATATATAGAGTAATGTAAATGTTATGTGAGATATTATGTGAGGTAAAGCCTTTACTGTGAAAATACAATAGTATATATAGAGTAATGTAAATGCTATGTGAGATATTATGTGAGGTAAAGCCTTTACTGTGAAAATACAATAGTATATATAGAGTAATGTAAATGCTAATGGGTTAATCTTAGAAAAAGACAGGACACATTGGACAATGTAGTTTCTGATATACTAAAATATGGTTGGTTATTATTGAAATGCTTTTGATGGTAGGTCTATTACTCAAACAGGGCTGATCTGGAGTCAAACAACAACAACAATACCAATTGACTGTTAACTTTATTGATACCTAGCACACTAGAAAAAAACAAAAAAAAACAAGCTGGACCCCTCAAATGTATTAGAAACTATGACAAAACAGATTCAGTATACTCTGTCGAGTAGTGGGTGGTAGGAAGGGCATCCAGCTGTAAAAACGGTGCTAAAAAATTAGTGCAAATGACTTTTCAGTTGTGTCAATGACGTGACAATCCCCTTACTGCTGGCGTCAGGATAAAATACACCCAGTACACTCTGTATACAAGAACATATGTAAGATAGATGTGGCCCTTGGCCGAGTGTCAACCGTCACAAGCCTTGCTGCAAAAGTTTAGTCTGGCAGCAGTGTTCTAACCCTTAAGCCATCAAGTGTAGCTCTTAGCTAAATGTTTGCATAATAACAAAAAATGTAAATAAATATATTTTAACAAAAATGAACAAAACTTTTAGTTTTTAAATCTTTTCTTTGTCAGAACAATACATAAAGAGTTTGCATCACATTCTTGTAGATTGAAATAAAATCTACATCTAATTACTAGAACATAATCTACATATAATTAATAAAGCAGGGGGGGGGGGGGGGGATATATAAATTACATTTTAATTGTTCGTACTTCTTCACAATTTGAAACATTGACAACTGGTCATTGTTTTCATTCTCATTTCTTGTCATTCAGCTTCCTCTTGATCTTTATTTTCTTCTTCTTCTCCTTCCCTCCTTTGCTCTTACTTCTCCCTCTTATTCTTTCTTTCCTTCTTCCTCTTCTCCTCCTACACCCTTCTCTTCCCCTCCCCTTCCTCGTATTCTTTCTTTTCTCCTCCTCCTACATCCTTCTCCATCCTCCTTCTCTTTGCTCTCCTTTCTCCCTCTTATTCTTTCTTTTCTTCTTCATCTTCTCTTCTCTTCTCCCTCTTATTCTTTCTTCTTCTCCCCTCTTATTCTTCGCTCTCTATTCCTCCTTGTTCTCATCCCTCCACTTCCACCCTCCCCCTTTATCCTCTGTCTCTCTCTCTTCTCTAATCCTCTGTCTCTCTCTCCCCTAATCCTCTCTCTCTCTCCTAATCATCTCTCTCACTCTCCCCTAATCCTTTCTCTCTCTCTCTCCCCTAATCCTCTGTCTCTCTCTATCCCCCTAATCCTCTCTCTCCCCTAATCCTCTCTCTCTCTCCCCTAATCCTCTGTCTCTCTCCTATCACCCCCTCCCCTACCTTACTCTCCCCCACACCTATCACCAATATTTAACCAACAGCAACAACTCATGTCCAAAAATCTGCTTCCATTTCAATAAGGTAATTACTTTAATTAAAGCATTTAAATAGAAAATTATGAACAACTCCTGAACTTACATTAATGGTGAGACGAGAGAGATAGAGAGGCAGAGATAGAGAGAGAGAGGGCGAGGGAGAGAGAGAGAGAAAGAGAGAGAAGGACACACACAGAGAAAGACAGTAATTTGTTATGGAAACTCTCAGAAATTTCCCAACATTCAACATTCTATTTTCTTCTATCTTCTTTTTCTCTTTCTTTGTCTCAATCTTTCTATTTTTATCTGATTTTATTAGTTTTTTTGTTTGTCATATTTTGCATATTGTTGTCAATTTCGCTTCAATTACTTCTGTTCCGCATCTGAGGGGTGTGTGTGTGTGTGGGTGTGTGCTGCGTGCAAGAGGTGAGATGGAGAGGTGCCTCTGTGAGACTAGTCGCAGGCAAACGTCTTAGCTACAAGCTTTTCTGGGTAGGTAAGGAAGATGGGTTACGGGGAGTAGGCATTTTCCTGGCTGAGAGCTGGATCAATAAGACAATAGAGGTAGTTCAAGTTAATAATCGAATAATTAAGCTTAGATTAATTGTAGGTAGGAGACTACTGACAATCATTTCTGCCTATGCTCCCCAAGCAGGCCTAGGCAAAGAAGAGAAAGACTGCTTTTATGAGCAACTTTTACAAACAACCGCAATGACAGAGGACGGAGACATCATTATGCTAGTGCAGGGGACTTCAATGGTCACGTTGGACAGCTCCAAGATGATTACACTGGGGTACATGGTAGGCACGGTTACGGCTCAAGGAATGAAGAAGGAGTGAGACTTCTTCAATTTTGTGATGCAAGTACACTAACTTCCAGAAACCTGCCAACCACCTAATAACCTACAAATCAGGCAAGCACATAAGCCAGATTGACTTCTTACTAATTAGGCAATGGGACAGGCAGATGGTGTCAAATACCAAGGCATACCCTGGGGAAGAATGTACCCCACAGCATAGGTTAGTCGTTAGTGATAACTCAGTAAGCAAGAGACGGAATGAGACATACAGGAAGGTGTGGAGAAGAAAGGTCTGGAAGCTAAAAGACCTTTCACTAAAATACAAATTTAGGAAAGCCCTTCAAGATGTGTATGACGAAAAAGAAGATGATTTAGAGTTATATGACATAGATGGTAACTGGAATTTCTTACGTGACAACTTACTTCAGGCTACTGATGAAACTTGTGTTTCATCAGTAGCCTGAAGTAAGACAGAGAGTGACCTGGTGGTAGAACAGCACAGTAGATGGGGCCATTAGAGACAAAAGACTAGCATGGAAGGCTTGGAAAAAGGGTGGGAGTAGGGAAAGATATACAGCCGCTAGGAGAGAAGCTAGACGTCAAGTGTAATTAACACGCAGGGAGGCTGAGAGTAGAAGGTTTGCCAATGTTCTGCAACGGGAAGATCAGAGACGTGCGGTGTTCCACATTGCAAGGCAGTGTGTCAATGCAAATCAGGATGTTGTTGGAGATAAATGTGTCCGGAATGATGCCGGTGTACTTAGTGTCAGGAATGATCAGAAAAAGGAGGCCTGGAAATGTCATTATGAGAGACTGACGAATGTGGAGAACGAATGGGAGAGAAATTACCCTCAGTAGATCCGGCAGAGGGATCAGCTATTGAGATTGACAAATATAGTGTCCAAGAGGCGATTAAGGAAATGAAAAAAGGGAAGGCCGCTGGACAATCGGGGATAGTTGCTGAGATGCTGAAGGCATCAGGGGACATAGGCACTAAACTGGTTGCACGCATCATCAATCAAGCTATATATGGTGGTGTCATACACAAAAATTGGTGTAGCAGTATACTCATAAATTGCTCCAAAGGTAAAGGGGATGCTCTGGAGAGGAGCAATTATAGTGGTATAAAACTGATGGATCAGGTTATGAAAGTGGCAGAAAGGATATTAGCACAACTAATTAGAGAAAGGGTCAAACTAGATGAGATGCAGTTTGGTTTTGTGCCTGGGAAAAGTACAACAGATGCCCTCTTCTTGGTGAGACAATTACAAGAGAGGTTCTTAGAGAAAAATAAGCCACTATACTTAGCTTTTGTTGACCTAGAGAAGGCCTTTGATAGGGTACCCTGATCTGTCCTCTGGTGGTCCCTAAGGAAACTAGGTGTTGAGGAATGGCTTGTGAGGACAGTGCAAACTTTGTACAGAGGTGTTGTCAGGTAAGTCAGGGAAGGAATGGGGTTTAGTGAGGAATTCCAGATACAAGTAGGGGTACATCAGGGTTTTGTCACCAGTCCGCTCTTGTTCATTATAGTCCTCCAAGACATAACAGAGGAGTTTAAGACTGGCTGTCCATGGGAACTTCTCTATGCTGACGATCTAGTTCTTATAGCAGAATCAGTAGAGGAGCTAGAGAATAAATTCTGGCTATGGAAACAGCAGTTGGAATCAAGAGGACTGAGAGTGAACCTAGCTAAGACAAAAGTGTTGATGAGTAGAAAAGAGGACAAAACTCTGATACCATAAGGGAAATGGCCATGTTCGATATGCAGAAAAGGAACTGGCATAAATTCTATAAAATGCACACAATGCAGATCTTGGGTACACAACAGATGTAGTGGGATAGCAGGCAAACTAACAGGTAGGGAAAAATACATATGCAGTAGATATACAGGGAAGTTAGACAGTAGAAATTGCATTGATAGACACATTTTTCAAATGCAGGTGGGTGCTATAGAAGTGGTTGATAGCTTCCGGTACCTAGGTGATCAGATTGGCATGAGAGGGGGTGGGGTGTGTTCTGAGGCCATAGTATCTAGAATAAGGACGGGTTGGAAGAAGTTTAGGGAGCTGCTTCCTCTGTTGATGAAGAAGGGTTTCTCCCTGCGTACGAAAGGGCGGTTATATGATGCCTGTGTGAGGAGCGCGATGCTGCATGGTAGTGAGACATGGGCAGCAACTACAGAGGATATGCGACGGCTGGAGAGAATTGAGGCAAACATGCTCCGTTGGATGTGCAATGTCACTGTGTGTGAATGACTGAGCATGGAATGTGTTGAGAGAGAAACTGTGTCTGCGAGGGATAGATTGTAGTGTGCGCGAGATGAGACTACGATGGTATGGACATGTGATGTGAATGGAGGATGACTGATGGGTGAAGAAGTGCCAGGAAATGCCAGTTGAAGGAAGACGTGGTAGAGGTAGACCACGAAAAGCATGGGCAGAGGTGGTGAGAGCAGACCTCAGATCAAAGCTCACGGTGGAGATGACGAAGGACTGTGACAAGTGGAGAGATGCTGTGCTGAATACGACCCGTCCCACCCTTGCAAGCAGGGAAAAGCGGATGTAAAATGATGGTGATGATGATGAGGATATATATATATATATATATATATATATATATAGAGAGAGAGAGAGAGAGCGAGAGAGAGAGAGAGAGAGAATAAGAGTGGGAGAGAAAGCAAGAGAAATATGGGGGTAAAATAATAGGATAAAATATGGGAGTGAGAGATATGGTGGGACATTATGGAGAACATTTTGTGGGGTTATGTAGTGCGTATTGTTGGGATTATGTAGTACATCTTGTGAGGTTATGGAGTACATCTTGTGAGGTTATGGAGTACATCTTGTGAGGTTATGGAGTACATCTTGTGAGGTTATGGAGTACATCTTGTGAGGTTATGGAGTACATCTTGTGAGGTTATGGAGTACATCTTGTGAGGTTATGGAGTACATCTTGTGAGGTTATGGAGTACATCTAGTGAGGTTATGGAGTACATCTTGTGAGGATATGGAGTACATCTTGTGGGGATATGGAGTAGATATTGTGGGGATATGGAGTAGATATTGTGGGGATATGGAGCACATCTTGTGGGATTATGGAATAGATCTTGTGAGGTTATGGAGTACATCTTGTGAGGTTATGGGGTACATCTTATGGAGTTATGGAGTACATCTAGTGAGGTTATGGTGTATACCTTGTGGGGTTATGGTGTACATCTTGTGTGGTTATGGAGTACATCTTCTGAGGTTATGGGGTGCATCTTGTGAGGTTATGGAGTACACCTTGTGAAGTTATGGTGTATATCTTGTGAGGTTATGGTGTATATCTTGTGAGGTTATGGTGTACATCTTGTGAGGTTATGGAGTACACCTTGTGGGGTTATGGAGTACACCTTGTGGGGTTATGGTGTACATCTTGTAGAGTTATGGTGTACATCTTGTGGGGTTATGGTGTACATCTTGTAGGGTTATAGTGTACATATTGTGGGGTTATGGAGTACATCTTGTGGGGTTATGGAGTACATCTTGTGGGGTTATGGAGTACATCTTGTGGGGTTATGGAGTACATCTTGTGGGGTTATGGTGTACATTTTGTAGAGTTATGGTGTACATCTTGTGGGGTTATGGTGTACATCTTGTAGGGTTATAGTGTACATATTGTGGGGTTATGGAGTATATCTTGTGGGGTTATGGAGTACATCTTGTGAGGTTATGGGGTACATGTGGGGTTATGGAGTACATGTTGTGAGGTTATGGAGTACATCTTGTGAGGTTATGGTGTACATCTTGTGAGGTTATGGTGTACATCTTGTGAGGTTATGGTGTACATCTTGTGAGGTTATGGTGTACATCTTGTGAGGTTATGGTGTACATCTTGTGAGGTTATGGTGTACATCTTGTGAGGTTATGGCATACACCTTGTGGCGTTATGGTGTACATCTTGTAGGGTTATGGTGTACATCTTGTGAGGTTATGGTGTACATCTTGTGAGGTTAAGGTGTACATCTTGTGAGGTTATGGTGTACATCTTGTGAGGTTATGTAGTACATCTTGTGGGGTTCTGGTGTACATCTTGTGGCGTTATGGCGTACATCTTGTGGCGTTATGGTGTACATCTTGTAGGGTTATGGTGTACATATTGTAGGGTTATGGTGTACATCTTGTAGGGTTATGGTGTACATCTTGTGGGGTTATGGTTTACATCTTGTGGCGTTATGGTGAACATCTTGTAGGGTTATGGTGTACATCTTGTAGGGTTATGGTGTACATCTTGTAGGGTTATGGTGTACATCTTGTGAGGTTATGGTGTACATCTTGTGAGGTTATGGTGTACATCTTGTGGGGTTCTGGTGTACATATTGTAGGGTTATGGTGTACATCTTGTGGGGTTATGGAGTACATCTTGTGGGGTTATGGTGTACATCTTGTAGGGTTATGGTGTACATCTTGTAGGGTTATGGTGTACATCTTGTAGGGTTATGGTGTACATCTTGTAGGGTTATGGTGTACATCTTGTGGGGTTATGGTTTACATCTTGTGGGGTTATGGTTTACATCTTGTGGCGTTATGGTGAACATCTTGTAGGGTTATGGTGTACATCTTGTAAGGTTATGGTGTACATATTGTGAGGTTATGGTGTACATCTTGTAGGGTTATGGTGTACATCTTGAGGGTTATAGTGTACATCTTGTGGGGTTATGGTGTACATCTTGAGGGTTATAGTGTACATCTTGAGGGTTATAGTGTATATCTTGAGGGTTATAGTGTACATCTTGAGGGTTATAGTGTACATCTTGTGGGGTTATGGTGTACATCTTGTAGGATTATGGTGTACATCTTGTAGGGTTATGGTGTACATATTGTAGGATTATGGTGTACATCTTGTAGGGTTATGGTGTACATATTGTGAGGTTATGGTGTACATCTTGTAGGGTTATGGTGTACATCTTGTGGGGTTATGGTATACATCTTGTGGGATTATGGTGTACATCTTTTGGGGTTATATAGTATATCTTTTGGGGTTACATCATACAACATTTGGGGGTTACGGAGTACATCTTGTGGGGTTATGTAGTACATTTTGTGGGGTTATGTAGTACATCTTGTTGGGGTTTTTAGTACACCGTGAGGGTTATTTGGTACATCATATATTCATATTATTATCATTACTATTATTATTTTTTCAAGTTTTTCCCTTTTCTTTCAAATTTTAACTAAAGATCATGAAACAAAAATAAAAAGGAAATTATACAAAAAAAAGAAGATAAACCAAATTACATTACGTTCCAAAATTTTTCAGAATTTTTTTTTCTTCAGAAAACAAAGAAGGAAATTACGAGAATCTTATTGGAAAGGAAATGAAAAACTATCTTTTTTTAGTCATTTTCTTTTTCCTTGTTTATATTTTTTTCGCCATCAGAGTAGATGGGAAGAGTCTGGAAAGGGTGGAATGTTAGGTAATGTGTTATAAGAAGATTTAATTAATGTATCACCTGGGTAGACTGTGTTTCGGTGGCTTCAACATCTAAGGCATTCTTACGATTCTTCACTTCTTCAAGAAGATAATTTATTTGAAGATTCAGCTCCTACAGATAAGCAAGAGGAAAATAGTATATAACATGGCTTCGCATTATGAGATATGGTGAAGAAACGGACACATGAATGTATATATATATATATATATATATATATATATATACATACATACATATATATATGTATCTCTCTCTCTATATATATATATATATATATGTATATATATATAGATATATATATATATACATATATATATATGTATATGTATCTATATATATACATATATATACATATATACACACACAAACATTATATATACACACACACACACATATATACTAGACTACCGATGACCCATTGGGTCACATTCACTTGAAAATAATTTTAAATAATTAGAATATAAACAGACATGTATATAATGTAAAATGAAATTGGAAGACCCACATATATATATATATATATATATATATATATATATATAAAATATTAAAAAAATAATGAATAAAACAATGAAACAGTTCCTTATATTAAACAAAAAAAGTTCATTATTTAACGATCGTTTCTGGGATATATATGTGTTAGAATTGGCATGTATATTTAACAGATCTATGTACAAAATTATACAAAATTATACAAACTATCAAAATTAAATATACATACCAACTCATATATATGCCGTCTTCAGAAATGATTATTTCTGAAGACGGCATATATATGAGTTGGTATGTATATTTAATTTTGATAGTTTGTATAATTTTGTATAATTTTGTACATAGATCTGTTAAATATACATGCCAATTCTAACACATATATATCCCAGAAACGATCGTTAAATAATGAACTTTTTTTGTTTAATATAAGGAACTGTTTCATTGTTTTATTCATTATTTTTTTAATATTTTATCTTGACTCTGTATTCCGTTTATCTTTCACCGAAAGTGATTTTTCATTGCATCTCTTCTTTCCATGATATCCGGATTACATTGAGTTCTTCATACGGATTGGACACTACCGTAAACTCTTGGTAGATTTATCTACATATATATATATATATATATTTTTAAGTATACCTATATTTATATATGGTGAGTAATATTAAATATTACCCAGTTACAATATGAAGATAGCTCGAAGCAATATAACAAGTATAATACAGAGCTGAAATACAATGTAAATAATAATCAAAGAGTGTTTAATCTTTCAAATATTTAATAACTAACGATCGTTTCATCCTAGCACCAGGCAGGTCTCTTGAGAGTTAAATACAAAAGGTAAACACAAATATGAGATCAAAACTTTGTCACAAGAACATTGGGATGATAAATAATATGGGAGGTTAGATAAGTGCAAACATTAATATTTATATACGATAACTGAGGAGGGAAACATATGGAAAAATAGGAGCAGATAAAATGCAATAAATTAAAGTAAAATAAAATAAAATGATCTTGCGGTACAGAAAAATGAAGTACAGTAAAAATCATATATCATATATAGTTGTGAACAAAGTCGATGCTAAGAAAGTTAGTAATAAGAGACAGAGGAACACATAGATTTCAAAATAAAGCTTAAAGATTTATGCATTTAAAAAATATTATAAAGGTTAGATGCAAGTGTAACATAACAAGAGATTACAGAGAGGTGCAAGACCAAGTTCTACCACACAATTCAGCCATAATAACTATTCCATATAACGATAATAACGTCCAAAGGAGTTATGTTGTGTGGAATAAATAAATAAAACAATCAGGCCTTCAAAGTGAAGAAAAACCTTTTAAAATATTTTTTTTTATGCTTAAATCCTGAAGCTTTATTTTGAAATACATGTTATCTCTGTCTTCTATTACTAAAAGTAAGTATGCATACGTACACACACACACACACATATGTATATATATATATATATATATATATAGATGTACATACAGAGAGAGAAAGAGCCATATATTGTAAAAGAAACATGGTATATTGTATATATACCACATACATATTCTATAGAAGAATATGTACACAGGTGGAATCATAAGTGAAACGTTACAGCGCTATTTCATACCTGGAGAGTGTGGGTAAAAATCAATCTATGTAATCGATTACATAGATTGATTTCTAGCCACACTCTCCAGGTATGAAATAGTGCTATAAAGTTTCTCTTATGATTCCACCTGTGTACATATTCTTCTATAGAATATGTATGTGGTATATATACAATATACCATGTTTCTTTTACAATATATGGCTCTTTCTCTCTCTACATAAGAGTATATCTCTTCACTTGATAACATATATATATATATATATATATATGTGTGTGTGTGCGTGTGTGTGCGTGTGTGTGTGTTCGTGTGTGTGAGTGTATATATATATATATCTGTTTCTCTCACCTTCTTTTGCCCCCTCTGTCAGTTACACTTTCTCTCGACTGACCTCTTCCTCGCACTTCCACTCACTCACTCTCTGTTTCTCCCCTTCTCACTTCCTCCCGTTTCGTTGGTAGTGGGGTTCTTTGTTGCTCACATCTCACTCACATCGGACGGTCTGTATTCTGAACGCTCATGAAATCCACCCAGCTTATGCTGACCGGATAACCATGTTGCTTGATTTTTTTCCTATCTTCGGTTTGCTTTTATCCTTCTATGTTGTTTACTTGTCTCACTTGCTTTACGCGACTCACTTGTCCCAATAGCTTTTTTTAGTTATTGCTCGCACCAACCTGAGGTATATGATTTTTAATGCGATGAAATATCAATGATAGTTGGCAAATCACTGGCGAGGGACTCATTTTATAATATGTAACCCATGTGCAATCACGCAGTATTCCTCTTTCTTCTCATGTTTTTATATATATATATATATACATGTATATATAATAGAAAAAAATAAGGTTTTTCAAGTATTCGTTAACAAATCATTTAGAAATAAATCACGTTATGAAAGAATTTAGGAGGAGGTGCATGTTATGTTGAATTTACATTTCAAGAGAGAGAAGGAGAGGGAAGGAAGGAGAAAGAGAGCAAGAGGGAGAGGGGAGAGAGGGGTGGGAGGGAGATAGAAACAGAAAGAGGGGCGAGAAAGCACAAAATGGAATTAGGAAAGAAAATTAAATGTTTTGTGGTGGAGCTTGTTTGTAATATGTCATTTATGAAGTGTCCTTTAATTAAAGATAAAAGAGAATATATGCGTGTGTAAATATGTGTGTGTAAATATGAGCGTGTGTGTGTATATATAAGTATATATATATACACACACACACATACATATATATTATATATATATATTCTTGACAGAATTAATTGACCTGCGTGCATATTATTTTATTCTTTTATGTTTTGCGATGACCTCCCCTTCCCGCTTGGTGACGCTGTGAGATTTCTCATCGTGAGACTGCTGGAATTTCAAATTTGGGGGTCACTCTAACACTGACGGGTACCATCGCTGAATGTTAATATCGGTAAGGTTTTTTTTTATATCGATATTGTCGGGCATCCACTGATGATTTATAAGTGCCCACCTACATATATTCCTATAGACTATGTGTAGGCTTCTACATAACCTGGACATTATTTTCCCAACTTGTAGAAAACTTATAATGAAACGATCGTTTGGAAAGAGAGATGTATTTAATTATGTCTCATATAAAATAATACAACTGGCTATCCGCAAAATACGTATAGTTAACACCCCAAACATATAATTGGGATTATACTAAGGTATATCCTAATGCTTGTTGAGTGAGATGGAAGTCGGTCGGAATATTGCTTAAAGCTTTCTCTGTTAATGTATTAAATATTATACTCTTGAATTGGCCAGAGATGAAAATTTCCAGATATTTTTAGATATGACTTTCTTTATTTATTCTTTGTATGAAATATTGATTGTTTTTCCGGTATCTTGTCTCTGTTTTTAGCCTAAGAAAATACCCATATGTGTGTATAAATAATACATGCATATATTTATTTTTTTTATATCCAATTGAGTTCTTCACGCATGGTTAAAATTGAGGCAGAATTAATTGACCTGCGTGCATATTATTTTATCCTTTTATGTACGTCATTACTCATCTTTTTCCATTTCTCCGAGGGTTCTTAACCCCACTATCAGGCTAAATAATTTCTTTAGTCAAAATACGGCAATAGCTTACATTTATAATAATTTCGAACCCACTCGCTGTTTTGAAAAATATTCTTACTTTATATATATATGTGTTTGTGTGTGTGTATGTGTGCCTGCATGTGTTTGTGTGCTCTTGCTCTTGTCCTATAACATAGTATTTCAACAAATAGATAATTGATAATGACTAATTGTCTGAAATAATTACTGGTATCAATATGACTGCCAATACTCTTTAACCCTTTAGCATTCACATTACTCTATATATACTATTATATTTTCATGGTAAAGGCTTTATAAATATCTCACATAATATCGAATCTATGAGATTTTGGAAGTATTTATTTAGAGAACAATACCTTAACATCAGTTTGAGGGACCAGTTACAGCCAGTTTCAACAGAAAGAGGTAGAGAATTCTGGCCGGTTTTGTCCGGTTTGAACACTAAAGGGTTAAGAGATTGTCCGTGTCACAGAACATTCTAGTGACAGAAATCAGTGAAAGTTCTGTTTATTATCATTGTTATTGTTTTTTGACTTATTCATTCCTCTCCACTCTTAGCCAGGAACAGTTCACAATTAGAAGAGCATTTGTGTTTGTGTCTAATGCTAGGTCTTACTTACACTAAGGGTCTCTCATGATGAATACCCATCCAAAACATAGATGGAACTGTATCTAACAGACTAACCATTCTCTTCAGAGCCAGAAAATACTTCAGCTCCCAACAACTTCTAATTACAAATTTCAAGTAAAAATTCCAATGGGGGTAGAACTCCCCCAACTGGGACAGTTATCCATCCGTCAATCTAGAAATCCCTCCAGCCATCCTAAACTACTTGATTGATTGGCATAAAATCACTGACAGACACAGTCCAGCCTCCATCTCACTTCTGTACTGCTACTATAATGGCACCTGCTTCTCAGAGCTGGCTGACCTCATCCAAACTTCGCTCAGATATGATGGCTAGTTGCGATATAAGTGGGCACCTGCCGGATGAATAAGCAGCCTCCGGACCAACAGCAGTAATCTACTAGAGGAGATGGAGCAATGGGTGACACCTGTAACTCCCAAGAAAACTCTCACAACCCAGTGATATTGCTATGACAAGGTGAGTAGAAGCAGCCTCTAAAAAAGCCTGGCCTTTGCGGGATTGACAATGTGACTAGTATGAATAAGACCATAGAAACTACAAATGCAATATGGTGAGAGGAACAAAAAAGAACCCTACCATATTGTCTTTCACGCAGGTTAACAAGTGACATGTTCAGGCCTTTAGGTTAAGGGGGCCTGTTTGAAAAATATATTTTCTCCATTTCATTGTAATGAAAGGCAGTCCTGTCTAAAATCTGTTGGACAAGCTAGAGATTCTACTATTTTATTTACAAGGTACTAATTATATCTGTTAGGTAGATGGAGTTCTATATTTATATATCTAATGTTTCCTCATTAGACTTCATAAATGGGTTGTGTTTGTCAATTTTGGGATAGAGAATGTCCAGAATGTCAACATTGGTCAACATTGGTCAAGTTGGTGTTGACAGCAATGTTGAGGTCAAACCTTTTGATGATCCTTATCTATGGTATGGGCATTTATATGACTTGAGATTTCCAGGGTGGTGTCTCTCTACATAGCATAGCTATAGGGGTGCATATGTTTCCTGAGGGTATAAAGGATGAATAAATTAAAGGGTTCCACATACATCAATTGAATATTCAGTTCACCGAGGACATAAGACACAATGACACCTCCAAAGTAGTAATGAGATCACACACTGGATGTTGCTGAATTCCACAGAGATTAATTTCACCTCCAAGATTTAACAACATCACATGACCTGAAGTAACCAATGGATGCCCTTAAAAGAACCAAAACAAATTCCATTCTCCATCTTTTTTCACTTTTCTCCAATGACCGTCATGATTTGGTTATCATCTTAACATTACTGACTGTCAAGTTACATCAAACAATATATATACAATATATATACAATGGAGTCACTAGGTGGATTATCAAAAACAATGTTTTGATAATTCACCCAGTGACTCCATTGTTTTCTGTATTTAAAATCAAATTTCACAATAGCCAATCAACTATTGATGATAGCGGTTTCAAGACATAATTAATTGCTTATTACGCAATGAAACATATGTTAATGCTTGGAATAAAACCCTATTATATCGATTATCCATGTTAATCATTTTTTTATCTGTTATTACTACTCCAAGTACCACGATCCACAGAACTTTCAGGAATCTACCCTCTGAAAAACCTAAGTAAACATCTTGTTGAGTCAACTAACACCACATGTTGAAATATTTCTCGGTACAGATTATTCGTAACCTGAGCCTAGGTAATCTTAAATGATATCTCATTAACTTTGATGAATATATATATATTTATACAATGGAGGTACATGGCTGATAGAGGTACATGGCTTAGTGGTTAGAGCACTGGCCTTGCAATCGAAAGGTTGTGAGTTCAGTTCTCGGACCAGGTGAATGTGGAATGATAGGGACCCCAGTCCCTATCATCTCATTTCTACAGCTGAGTAAACTGGAGCAATGTGAAATAAAGTGTCTTGCTCATGGAAACAACACATCACCCGGTCTGAGAATTGAACTGACAACCTTTCGATTGCAAGGCCAATGCTCTAACCACTAAGCCTTGTGCCTCCATTACATAATGTAAATGTTAAAGGGTTAAGTAAGTAACCTGCAGTTACTTGTAGTGTGCTGCTTGAATCACTCAAGTTTAGATGTGGATCACACGTGTAAACTCACATATCTGAGGAGATGTAAAAAAAGAGTCAGACTTCAATCACCTTCATCATACTGGTGCTGATCGATATTGAAACAATTGTTATATGCAAATTAAGTTTCTACGAAAACTGCAAATCTGATTTCAATTATTTTCAGTATATGCAAATATATATATATATATATATATATATATATATATATATATGCGTGTGTGTTTATGTATATATATATATATGTGTGTGTGCATGCGTGCGTGTGTGTAATTATATATATATCATAATCTTGATATTTTAAGCAGATATAATTATTAATATATAATTAATTAATAACTTTATTCATTAAATTAATGACATTTCTGTCAATAATGTTTATTTATTTAAATATTTATATATTTTCCATTCACCTGTAACTATGGTAACAATGAAAGAGAAGGAGAAAGCCGTGAAAGTGAGAGAAAGTAACACCAAGTACAACCACAATAGTTAAGCGTGTCTGTGAATGTGTCTGTGAGTGTGCATGGTGGAGCGGGGAGCTACTAATTAAATTTGTATGCCACCTTTCACCTGGCTGTAATTAGCTTATATATATATATATATATATAGACACACACACACACATATAGAAATTTATATATACACATACATATATACACACACATACACAAATATATTTATATATATATATATATATATATACATATATATATACACACATATATATATACATACATATATATCTACATATATATACATACACACACATACACATATATATACTCATGCTAGCGTAGAAAAATGGACATTAAATGATGATGATATATATATATACACACATATACATATATATACGAGGTATTATCAAAATGTTCCTGGACTACATATATTTAAAAACTAATATATTCTCTATGTACTTGTAGCTTAATTGCAATAAATTAATGTTTTGCCTCCTCTCACTTACTCCTCTGAACAGCGCTTGGCTTGTTTCAGATGCTGTGACCCTGGGCAGACTATCAGTAACGTTACCAAGACTACCTAACGGTTTGTCTTTTTTGCTCTTTATTTTCGTGTTTTTTTACTTACACTACCTTTTATTTTCTGTATCCATCCTTTGTCCCTGAAGAAAGACTAAAGACCCACACATCAAACTTTCTTTCACTTTTCCCATATTAAGCATGAAAATACTAAGACTTCTTGTACCTCTGTCATTTCCTTGAACTATATATATATATATATTTTTTTTTCCAATTCCAACCCGCCCGTCCCCTCAATCTATCTTATTTCTCATTCTTTGTTCTGATGAAGGACTAGCGTCCGAAACGTTAAGACCCTCTTCCTGCTATATCAAGCATTAACCTAATATATCCCTTCCATATACTGTACCGATTGTGTTGTTATTTCACTTACATCATCATCATCATCATCATCAACGTTTAACGTCCGTGTTCCACGCTTGCATGGGTTTGGACGGGGGTAGTCCCACTTGAGGCAAGAGTGATTGTCTTGCTCGCATAGGACTGTCTGGCAGGTTTTCTACAGTTGGATGCCCTTCCTAACACCAACCACATTTACAGTGTGGGTCTGGGAGGTTTTTACCGTGTTGCCTACACGGCCACATTACAGCGTGGACTGTGTGTTTTTTTGTCGTGACACCTACACGATCTCATTTGTTTCGGCCTCGATGGCGCGGCACCAACATAACTTTACATAGAACGGGGTGGTGTGGATCGGGTGGGGGTGGTGGGACGGGGTGTATTTGTTAGAGATGCCTACTGGCTGGAGTAGGTTTTACTATATATTTAGGTAAGGCGGGTCTTCTCTGTTACTGAGTACCGCCAAAGGTCATATATATATATATATATATATATATATATATATATATATATATGTATGTATATATATATATAAATATAAATTCAGCGATAATTGCATGTTGGCGGGTAGAAAAAGCAAAACGAAATGCAAAAATCAGAAATAATGCTGGCAAGCACTCCATAGTTAAAAAACCAGAGCTAAACAATATGTTATATACATATAGATATACACACACACATATATATACCTATATACATATATATGCATATATATATATATATATACATACATATATAAACAAATAATGAATCAAAACATAACAAATATGTTTAGAATTCTGTGTTTCTCAATAGACTTTCTCTAGAGCCTTTATAACGAAATGAAAAGATATATGTTTATATATATATAGAGAGAGAAACAGCCATATATGGTACAAGAAACACGGTATATTGTATATATACCAAATACATATTCTATAGAAGAATATGTACACAGATGGGCCAAAGGCGAAACCTTATAGCGCTATTTCATATCTGGAGAATGTAGCTCAAAATCAATCATCACAAAAAAAAAAAAAAAAAAAAAAAACGCTCCAAACCTCTGACCTTGTTGAGCTCTGTGGATATAATCACCGTTCCTATTTCTAGCACAGTTATCTTCCACCTTGTGGATATCTATTAGCCATGACTTTAACATCATTTCACCAAGTTGGGTTTAGCTGTGGATATTCCCAGGTATATTAATTTATTTACCATCTTCATTCCATATTTACCTTAGAATGGTTAGACTAAACCTCTGAAGAGTACCTGAGACTCATGTGGTTTAATTATAATCGATAGTTTGTCTTTGATGATCGAATTTATAGATTTTTTACTTTGATGATTGATTACATAGATTGATTTTTTACCCACACTCTCCAGGTATGAAATAGCGCTGTAACGTTTCACTTATGATTCCACCTGTGTACATATTCTTCTATAGAATATGTATTTGGTATATATACAATATACCATGTTTCTTTGTACGATATATGGTTCTTTCTCTCTCTGTATATACATATATCTTTTTTCATGTGGTTACATACACATACACACACATGGCAGTCTATTTTTGTTAATATTTAGAATTAATATTAATAACTCCGGAAAACCATATCTGTGGAGTGCTTCTAATCTATTGTAAAACTTTATTCTTTGATTTATTCAATGAACCTTGTTTAACCTTTAAATATATATATATATATATAGCACCCGGAGACTTGCTCCTAAAAATCACTAAAGCAATCGACTAGTGCTACCACTCCAGAGTCCAATACGAGAAAAAACGGATCAAGCGAAAATATGAGTGGATCTTGTCGAAATGCCACAACGAGAACATCGACACTAACGAACAGACGGACCAGAACCACGTGGGAAACAAAAACTTAACAACCGCCACCGCCGCAACCACCAACACCGAGCCACACCTTAACGATGCGACGCACCTGGTCACCGACCTAACCGGCACTCTCACGAGCGACGAGCTGAAACTCCTACACCTCGGACCCAAGTTCATCGTCACACAACGTCTCGACGACAGACTCAAACTCAACATTGAGGCCAACTTTTGTCGAGTCGCTTACCAACTTAAATGGGTGACCGCTATCAACAGCGCCACGGATAATAACAGCGCAGACACAACCCACCCAAGTTCCCCACTTACCACCCCGACAACCCACTCCATCCCCCACCCACCAACTCGACACTAAACTCATCAGGCTAAAACACTCCATCTCGGATATACTTCACAAACACACACACGCACAACACATAACCTCACCAAATCTCAACTCACCACTCTCTCCAACCTAAAATCGATAAACCTCATCTATCTCCCCTCCGACAAGGGAAAAGAATTCTGCGTCATCAGCAGAGAGGCCTACAACACCCTGGCCCTCCAACACCTTGACGATGACAACCTCTACTCCAAGGTCACGGGAATCACTCCCGCGCAGATAGAGGAACACATCAACTCCGCCTGGACCAACATCTGCGACCGGTGGAAGCTCCCGAAGAAGCTGAGATACAACCTCCTCACAAGGAATAGCAGACTACCCGCCTTCTACCACCTCGTGAAAACACACAAACAGGGACCCGACCTGAAAATCAGGCCCATCGTATCGAGCATGGAGGGACCACTCTACAAAATTTCATGGCTCCTAGCCAGAATACTCAAACCCATCTTAGACACCTTGCCGGGACACGTTAACAGCTCCGAGGAGGTGTTGAAGCGCCTGCATCAAATGTATCCCGACACTAGAAGGAATAACAGATATGCCTTCAGCCTTGATGTAGTCGCTCTCTACACCTCGGTCCCGGCACTCCCGGCCGTCAATATACTAATGGAACGCGTCCAATCCACCGACCTACACTGCTTCGGGCTCACCACCACTGACATCCACCAACTCCTATCCATCGTCGTCGACAACACCTACTTCGGATTCCTTGACCAAACATACCAACAAACCTCGGGATTGCCCATGGGATCAAGCCTATCAGGTGTGCTAGCGATCTCCTACATGGACAACCTCGAACGCAAGGCACTCAACGCCTGCCACCCCAACACCGTAGCCTTTTTCTCAAGATACGTGGACGATATCCTCATCCTTACATCTTCCCAAGACACGGCGAACAGAATCTATGAGACGTTCAACAACACGGACGAGAACATTGACTTCAGTGTTGAACACCCCAACGAAGACGGGTCACTTGCCCTCCTCGACTTCCAAATCAACATCACGGAACAAGGAGGGATCCACTGCAACTTCTACAGAAAGGCAGCCTGCAGGGACCTATTCGTTCACTACAAGTCTGCCCTCCCTAACAGTGCCAAAAGAGGATACATCACGAACGAGATCGCGCAAATCAAAAACAGATGCAGCGATCCTGCGAGTGGTGTCACTCATACCAAGCGATTCCTCGAGGTGCTGGAGACGAACGGGTACCCTACCTCGATCACAGACAGAATAGGAGACACCAGACGCAAGAGACAGAGAAGCACCCAAGGCAAGTGCTTCCTTAAAATGCCACACCTGGGCGAGAAAACCACCAACGCTATCCGCAAGGCTATACGGAGGGAGGACCTCGACATCCACCTGGCCCTCTCGGGCCCCTTACTGCGAAGATGCCTCTCCAGGAAACCCGAAAAATCTACTGACGCATGCTCCCTCAGAGACTGCCCGATACGCCATGCTAACTGTTGCCTACGCACATACGTCGTGTATAAGATAGAATGTGACAGGTGCAACCAATACTACATAGGTAGCACAATTCGACCTTTGCACATCCGGATCAAGGAACACACTAAAACCAGGGCCTCGTCTTTCCGGAAACACATAGACAAATGCGGAAACAAAGCCGGAAGGCCCATTGTCACAATTCTAGTGACTGAAAGAAACGTTGGCACGTTACGTATCAAGGAAGCGCTTTTTATCAAACGACTGCAACTGCAAATAAACAACCGATCAGAGAGAAGCGAAATGAAATGGCTGGTTTAAGTTAACAAGCGATGCAACAACACACAACACAAACGAGACAACTACACACACACACGCACACACACACAGTAGCATTCCACCATACGAACATACTACACTGCCAATACAGATGAACAAGGCAATAACACACACACACACACACTCAAGCGAGACAACAACACACGCACACACACACACAGTAACATTTAACAAACAGGCAGAGAATGGACTGACAGCTAGCGCCATCCCACTCCCTCATTCGGCCGTTGACCTCTGTACGGCCGACCCCATTTCACGCGCATGCGCGCTCTGCCGAATACCTCAGATATTCAAAACAACAACAGCGAAAGACGCGTTCCGGGCTTGTCCGACAGACAACCTTTTCCCCCACCCCGGAAAAAAACCCCAGTTGATGGATGTGAATCCTAAATATATAGGGACTATTAAATCTCTCCCAAGGTAACTCTCTTGTGTTATTTTTATTTTTATCCTTTATACTCTTCCCTTCATTCTACACATCTCACACATCTTATACACACCACACATCTCAACGTACACCCACTTACATCTCTCTCTCCACCACCGGACCTTGTTACCCGGAGATTTACCCATTTGCATTGTCGAGGCTTCCAAACGACTTAAAGATATTTACTTATTGTTCCACAATGCTTCAAGCAAACTTCAATACTCTCTTATATATATATATACATATATATATATGCAATTATTAAAAAAGTTACATGCACTCAAGTTATGAATTCTTCATTCCTGATAACAAAAGAGAAATCCTTTCCCTGGATGACATGTTCTATTTTTCCTATACCTATCTAGCACTTATAATGTCATATATAACAACAATGTAGTAACCAGTATCATGTATTTTATATTTGGTGTCATGCAAAGCATCCTGACTCATCTTTCTACACAATACATAACCACAGACATTACATAACCATTGAAATTATGAATGTTTAGAATTTAAAAAAAAAAAGAAAAATATTAAGTTGCTTTGCCGGAAGAAACAGATATTGAATAGTCACGTTCTGTGAAATTTTCAACATCTGTTTATATACAAAATCTTTTTTAAATATGAATATTTGAGAGACACAACACAACATCCTATGTAATATTTCTTTGTTTTTCTTTTTATATATATATAATTTCTCTGAATAGAAAATGCTGTGTATATAATGTTTGATTGATATATTATAATCCTAGATAATAATGGTATATATTCTAAGGATTGTACTTCACTTTTTGTCAGTCTGTCACACATGAATGCTAGAATCTCACAAAATTGTTCCAAACATTTTATTTAGTATTCATGAAAGAGAATTATATGTATGACAAAAAGGGGGAAGGTGAGGGAAGTAATATTCTAAAATGGTTTCATTATTCATTGTACAGGCGGTGGATCGGCAGTATCGGTAGAGAGTCGGACGCCATGCTTTGACGCAAAGAGTTACGTCCCTTTACGATCTGAGTTCAAATCCTGCCGAGGTTAACTTTGCCTTTCATCCTTACGGGGGTGATAAAATAAAGTACCAGTAATGTACTGGTAATTGCTGGCCTTGTGCCTAAAGTAGAAACAATTATTCATTGTACATATACACACAGACACACACACATCTGCCTGTATTATGTGTGTGTGTATACATATATAAATATATATACACATATAGATATATATCAACCTTGATGCAGTGAAACTGTAGTGATTTCCAGAGAGTGACTGAGGAGATGGGACTCCATTTTTCTGTTATTTTTCTGTTGTCTTCGTCCTGTGCATCCCCGTGTTTTTTAATATATATATATATATATGGAGGCACATGGCTTAGTGGTTAGAACATTGGCCTTGCAATCGAAAGGTTGTGAGTTCAATTCTCAGACGGGGTGATGTGTTGTTTCCTTGAGCAAGACACTTTATTTCACATTGCTCCAGTTCACTCAGCTGTAGAAATGAGATGAGAGGGACTGGGGTCCCTATCATTCCACTGCAAAGTGGTCGTGGAGGTGCCACGGCAAAAAAGCACCCAGCACTCACTGTAAATGAGGTTGGTGTTAGGAAGGGCATCCAGCTGTAGAAATCAAGCCAGAATCAGTTCACGTCCCACCCTTGCAAGCAGGGAAAAGTGGACGTATGATGATGATATATATTTGAAAAGGGAGTAAAATAGAGAAAAATTGGAATTGGAAATAACACAAAAAATATATTTAAGGATCTGTTTTTCTCTTTTTCTTCTTTGATTCGTCAAAGTGACATTATTGAAAAAATGAGAGGAACAATTTAAAAAAAAAAAGGGAATTTTATAATGTATATGAAATATATGAAATATATAAAATATAACTGGTTTTGATGTATCAGTGTAATCCATCTTATTAAATGTTGAATATTACAATTCCCCCCTCTCTCTCTCTCTTATATATATATATATATATATATATATATATACTCTTTTATGTGTTTCAGCCATCCGGCTGAGGCCATGCTGGGGCACCACCCTTGTGTATATATATATATATAAAACAATGAAGTTTTCTTTACATGTATTTAGAATTTTATTGTGCATCGATCTGTTACATGTGTTTCACAGAGGATTGGCTCAGGATCACTCATAGGAGCTATGGACCCAACTCCATTATTGATCTGCTCTTCAGAATGTATTAGATGAAGGGAAAATATCAATATAACTTATAATGTAGGTACAAGGCCAGAAATGTTTGGAGCATAGTTAGTTGATTAAATTGACCCTAGTTCATGACTGGTACTCTATTCTATTAACTCCAGAAGGAAAAAAGCAATGTTGAGCTAAATATGGAAATCCCTATGGGGACAGGAACTTAGAATGTGAAGGTACATCAGCAAATGTCCCAAATTAATCTTTATTCAGAAACTTGCACAAGGTGCCAAGGAGAGGAATAGAACATGAAATATCTTTAATTGCAAAGCAAACCTATTGCCCACTAAACCGTATGTGTATCTAATATAGAACATAGAAATGAAGCCAAGTGGATAGGACCTGAGAATGTGGAAGGGCACAAATCAATCTGTTTATGCAGACACTTGCACAATATGCAATGGAGAGGAATCAAACTAGGAACCTCCTGATAACTTAGCCATAATTGTGTCTACCATAGAACATAGACGCAAAGCCAAGTGAATAGGAACTGAGAACGTGAATGTACATAAGCAACGATCGCAAATGAATCAGTTTTTTCAGTAAAGTAAGGCTGTGGTGAGAATCAGTTTTGCAAGGAAATGAGATGAATGGAGTAATAACTAAGAAAACATTTATTCTCAAGGACAGGCAGAAATGTTTTTGATTTTCAGGCTGACAATTTCAATTACACTCAAGATATTGCCAGTTTCAAAGATTAACTTGTTTGAAGAATATATAGATCCTGAAGGAAACCAACTTGATGAAAGCATTCTTAACTTGGTACAAGACCAACAGGGAATTCAACAGAATTAAAGATATTACGAATATCCTTCTACATAAAAACAACAACAAAGCTGTAATAACTAGAAAGAAAAAAATAAGTGTAAAAATTCAAAGACCGTATATATTAATGGTGCCAAGTTACCTTAAAACAACAAGTTGGTAATTGAATGCCGCCAAAGTATGTGAAACAGTAGTAAAAAAAAAAAAAGACAAAAGACGAAGAGGGAAGTGTCTTGGGTTTACCAGGAAGCTGGAAGGCAGCATAAACTATTAGAAGTCCAAAAGAAGTCTAAATTGATATGCAGGAAGATGAAAGAAGCTGGAAACACATGGGAGAAAAGTCTACCATTTGCCGCTGAAAATGCATTTGTTCAAAGAGTAAAACTGTAAAAGAGAATACAGTGTTATTCTCTTTCTTATTCGTTAGTTTCTGAGGTTTTTTATCTTTATTTTTATTGGAGTTGATTAAATAATAAAAATTTAAGTGGAATATATAAATGACTATACGCAAAGTTGTTCATATCAAGGAAATAACATCTGTAAAATAAATAAACATAATATATAAATAAAATAAAATAAAAAATGGAAGACTGCATAAATTATGAGTTTTTCAATGTTTGCTTTAGTGAATGTTCATTTGGATCCTGTTCAGATTAGCTTAAACTTTGATCTTTCGCATACTAATGAAATAGATAGTGTGCTGGCATAACAGATCAAACAATTGCATAGCTAGCTGCAGTGACTGCAGTAGATGCTGCTGCTGCTGCTGGTCTTATAGTGTGGTGGGTGTGCAAGTTGTTATTTTAACTGGGCAATTGATAGGATCTGTTGTTGCTGTCGTTGCTGCAATAATCTGGTGGTGTGTGCAAGTTGTTACTTTCACTGAGCAGTGAATATATCTTGATACCACATCTCTACAGCAGCTACCACAGCTTCTACTGCTGTTGGTGCACCAATAGTCTGCTGTGGTGTGTGCAAGTTGTTACTTTCACTGAGCAGTGAATATATCTTGATACCACATCTCTACAGCAGCTACCACAGATTCTGCTGCTGTTGGTGCACCAATAGTCTGCTGTGGTGTGTGCAAGTTGTTACTTTCACTGAGCAGTGAATATATCTTGATACCACATCTCTACAGCAGCTACCACAGCTTCTACTGCTGTTGGTGCACCAATAGTCTGCTGTGGTGTGTGCAAGTTGTTACTTTCACTGAGCAGTGAATATATCTTGATACCACATCTCTACAGCAGCTACCACAGATTCTGCTGCTGTTGGTGCACCAATAGTCTGCTGTGGTGTGTGCAAGTTGTTACTTTCACTGAGCAGTGAATATATCTTGATACCACATCTCTACAGCAGCTACCACAGATTCTGCTGCTGTTGGTGCACCAATAGTCTGCTGTGGTGTGTGCAAGTTGTTACTTTCACTGAGCAGTGAATATATCTTGATAACCACATCTCTACAGCAGCTACCACAGCTTCTGCTGCTGTGGTGTGCAAGTTGTTACTTTCACTGAGCAGCATAATAAACACACCAAATACACAAACAAAAGCGGTAGTTTTTGTTGGTAAATATTCAAGAAAACTAATAAATTAGATGTTCTTAAAAAGGAGTTTGATCAACTTCCACAAGTCCTATCACAGGTTTGTGTGTGCATCAATAGATGTTATATATATCAGCCACCTATATCATCTATACCATCGATTGCCAACTGTTTGTCTGAGAGAACATTTTGATGGTCCACTGAAAAATGTTAATGTATTTATTTTTAAAAATTCATGTTAGTGGTCAACGGGATTTAAGATTATGAATTTAGTGGTCCGTGAGTTCCAAAAGCTTGGTGACCGCTGATCTATACCATAGCTACCTCCTTGATAAAAGCTCAAACACTGAGCAATATAAAGAAAGAATAAAATCACAGAGAAAAACGAAAACAGCAACCTTTGAAAATCTCTTTAAGATTTTTAAGAAGAATTTGATGAAATTCTATGAGTCCTATCACCAGCTTTCTGTGATGCTGTTACCTTTGTGATAAAGGCCTTCACATTGAGCAATATAAACAAAGCATCAAAGAGAAAAACAAAAATTACTAATTTATATTTGTAAATCATTATCATCACCATTTAACATCTATTTTCCATGGATTAGATGAGGTTTCATGTTATGAAACTAACTGTGTTAGTCCTATCACCAATGTTTGTGTTTACCAACAGATGTTGTATATATCAATAAACCTCAACCATTGCTCCACCAAAGATACAAGTCCAAATACTGAACAGTTTAATAGAATACCTCTGGGATCATTGATCTACAGCAGTTACCACACCTATAACTATGTGATACCATTGACAATAGAACCTGTATCAAGCTCTTGCTAACAGTAGAAGCAGACAAAGGATAATGATGATGATTATCAACCTTTACTAGCATTTGGCTCCACAACATAAAACATTTTCAGAATGTAACGTCTGTGTTGTAGAAAACACAAATGCTTTCTAATTCAGTCACATCGGTATGTGTGTAGCTATTGGTACATGTGTGTAGCTATTGGTATATGTGTGTAGCTATTGGTATATGTGTGTAGCTATTGGTATATGTGTGTAGCTATTGGTATATGTGTGTAGCTATTGGTATATGTGTGTGTAGCTATTGGTATATGTGTGTGTAGCTATTGGTATGTGTGTGTAGCTATTGGTATATGTTTGTAGCTATTGGTATATGTGTGTGTAGCTATTGGTATATGTGTGTGTAGCTATTGGTATATGTTTGTAGCTATTGGTATATGTGTCTAGCTATTGGTATATCTGTGTAGCTATTGGTAATGTCTAGCTATTGGTATATATGTGCATAGCTATTGGTATATCTGTGTAGCTATTGGTAATGTCTAGCTATTGGTATATATGTGCATAGCTATTGGTATATCTGTGTAGCTATTGGTAATGTCTAGCTATTGGTATATATGTGCATAGCTATTGGTATATCTGTGTAGCTATTGGTAATGTCTAGCTATTGGTATATATGTGCATAGCTATTGGTATATCTGTGTAGCTATTGGTATATATATGTGTAGTTATTGGTATATGTTTCTAGTTGTTAACATATATTTCTATATCTAATAACTGAAAACTAGTAAAAGAGAATAAATAAAAAGTGTTTCCAATATACTTAAAGAGAACAAAAAGCTTCAGTTGGAAACTGAAATTAAATTCTACTATTATTGTCTATCTGTCTGTCTACATATCTTCCTACACACCTGTCTGTCTACATATCTTCCTACACATCTGTCTGTCTACATATCTTCCTACATATCTGTCTGTCTACATATCTTCCTACACATTTGTCTGTCTACATATCTTCCTAAACATCTGTCTCTACTTATCTTCCTACACATCTGTCTACATATCTTCCTTCACATCTGTCTCTCTACATATCTTCCTACACATCTGTCTACATATCTTCCTTCACATCTGTCTACATATCTTCCTACACATCTGTCTCTCTACATATCTTCCTTCACATCTGTCTATATATCTTCCTACACATCTGTCTACATATCTTCCTTCACATCTGTCTACATATCTTCCTACACATATGTCTCTCTACATATCATCCTTCACATCTGTCTATATATCTTCCTACACATCTGTCTACATATCTTCCTTCACATCTGCCTCTCTACAAATCTTCCTACACATCTGTCTACATATCTTCCTACACATCTGTCTCTCTACATATCTTCCTTCACATCTGTCTACATATCTTCCTTCACATCTGTCTACATATCTTCCTTCACATCTGTCTTGGGTCCTGGGTCAAGCAAAGACCGAGGTCAAGCAAAGACCGAGGCAAATGGGCGACTGGCACATTGAATGTGCTCAGACACTCACAGTCCTCTGGCAAACGGATCCAGCTATCAGTGGAGACTCCACTTTGACATTCTATAGAGGGTTGGTCCACAGCAAGTGCGACGACATGCTCGGAGAAACTCTAGGCATAGAGGAGGCGGAACTGGTCAGTTTGTTCGGTAGGACCTTCCGCCCAGGACCAATGGACAACTTCCAAAAGTCCCAGGCCTGGGAGCGTTACCGAGGAGCTCTACCAGTTCGAGACAAGCTCTACAGACATGGGCAGCTGGGTAGGGACCCTTCGAAAAAGATCTGTCCGAGATGTGTGCACGACGAGGAAACCATCGCGCAAGCATTTGTACACTGCCCGGGCGTTACCGACCTGTGGGGCTATGTAGAACGACTATTGTCGGGGGTGGAACCAATCCAGTTGACCATTGTCATGATCAATCTGCCACCCTCCTTCAAAAATGAGGGAGAGGCGGTTTTCCTATGGGTTATGGCTATGGTGAAAGAAGTTATATGGTGGACGAGGTTAAAAGGGCTGAGGTCAGACACCTTTCTCTTCGGCGAGCAACTGATTCGTTTTTTCAAATATCATTTTGGAAGAAGAATCAGGATGGAGAGAGAGGTGCTGTACCCCAGCAAGTTTTATAAAAGGTGGGTGAATGTGGCCAAGATGGCCCGAGTGGTTGGGCCTTCTCTCTATATAAGCCTGTAGGTTGAGTAAAAAGAGGAAGAGAGGACGGGAGTACTTACTCTTGGTGCTCCTGGAGATGAGGGTTGTACATTTTTTCGGGGTGCGTACAACCCCTGTGTAACGCCTCCCCCCTATTGGGGATTTCAATTGTTATTTGTTATTTTGTTAATAGTTTTATTTTCATATACCTGTATGTAAACTCCCCATTTGTATTTGTCCCATTCTTTTGTACCCTTGTGGCTAATAAAGACATTTATCTTCCTACACATCTGTCTACATATCTTCCTTCAAATGTCTGTCTACACATCTTTCAATACATATGTCTGCCTATATATCTTATCCATCCAGCCAATTACCTATGTAACTATTTAACTATCCAGGTATGTTGCAATTATGTATTATATATCTAATTACCTATGTATCTAACAAGCAGTTGTGTAACTATCCATCAGTTATCTATCTATCTATCAATCAGCAGTTATCTATCTATCAATCAGCAGTTATCTATCTATCCATCAGCAGTTATCTATCTATCCATCAGCAGTTATCTATCTATCTATATACCTATCTATCTATCTATATACCTATCTATCTATCTATATACCTATCTATCTCTCTATATACCTATCTATCTCTGTATTTACCTATCCATAACTATATCTATCCATCCATCTATATAACTATAGGCAAACATCTTTATATATATATATATATATACATCCATCATCATCATCGCCGCCGCCACCACCATCATCATTATTATTATTATCATCATCATACGTCCGCTTTCTCCTTGCTTGCAAGGGTGGAACGGGAACTGATTCTGGCCTGATTTCTACAGCTGGATGCCCTTCCTAACACCAGCCTCATTTACAGTGAGTGCTGGGTGCTTTTTTGCCATGGCTCCTCCACGACCACTTTGCAGTGGAATGATAGGGACCCCAGTCCCTATCATCTCATTTCTACAGCTGAGTAAACTGGAGCAATGTGAAATAAAGTGTCTTGCTCAAGGAAACAACACATCGCCCGGTCTGAGAATTGAACTCACAACCTTTCGATTGCAAGCCCAATGCTCTAACCACTAAGCCATGTGCCTCCATTATATATATGTGTGTGTGTGTGTGTGTGTGTGTGTGTGTGTGTGTGTGTGTGTGTGTGTCTGTGTCTGTGTCTGTGTCTGTGTCTGTGTGTGTGTGTGTGTGTGTATACACACACATATATATATATATAAACAAAACAATGCATTATTTATAGTGAAATCAGTGTCATAGGTCCAGATATCAACATATATTTCAGCAATCTTTTTGTTAAAGAATACAATTTTGTATTACCATCTGAACCAATTATATTACTACATCTTCATCGTTTCAAAATAATTCTTCATCCTCTTATCATCTTCATCATCATCATCATCATCATATATTAGAAAACACACTTCTATAGATACGTGTGTGTGTGTGTGTATATATATATATATATATATATTTATAACTATATATATATATATATATATATTTATAACTATATATATATATATATATATATATATATATTTATAACTATATATATATATATATATATATATATTTATAACTATATATATATATATATATATATTTATATTTATAACTATATATATATTTATATCTATATATATATATATATATTTATATCTATATATATATATATATATATTTATATCTATATATATATATATATATATTTATATCTATATATATATATATATATATATATATATTTATATATATATATATTTATATATATATATATATTTATATATATATATATATATTTATATATATATATATTTATATATATATATTTATATATTTATAACTATATATAAATTTATAACTATATATATATATATTTATATATTTATAATATATATATATATATATATATATTTATTTATAACAATATCTGTGTATGTATATGTGTGTATCTGTTGTGTGTATATGTGTGTGTGTGTGTATATATGTGTGCATCTGTGTGTGTGTATGTGTGTATCTGTGTGTGTGCATCTGTATGTGTGTATCCATATGTATGTATATGTGTGTTTATCTCTAGTACATTCCTAAACAAGAACATTACATCCTCACTATTTACTTCTTGTGTCATTCTGGAGTTTTTTCTCATTGTCAATATACAGAAACACTATATATATACAACAACAACAACTACTGGCTTAGTGGTTAGAGCATTGGCCTTGCAATCGAAAGGTTGTGAGTTCAATTCTCAGACCGGGTGATGTGTTGTTTCCTTGAGCAAGACACTTTATTTCACATTGCTCCAGTTTACTCAGCTGTAGAAATGAGATGATAGGGACTGGGGTCCCTATCATTCCACTGCAAATTATATATTATATATATATATATTATATATAATATATATATATTATATAATAATAGATCTAAATAGAGTGAATGACAGAATAATTAAAATAAGACTTGTTCTAAATAGAACTACTGTGACAGTAATATCTGCGTACGCGCCCCAATCAGGACTGCCTGGCGCTATAAAAGACAGATTCTATGAGATACTGATGCTCACTACCTCCCAAATAACCGACAGTGACTATATAATTATTGCTGGTGACCTAAATGGTCACGTTGGACAACATTGTGATGGCTATGACGGAATCCACGGAGGCTATGGGTTTGGTACTAGAAACGAGGAAGGCTCCAGAATCCTGGAATTCTGTGATGCAAACAACCTAACTATCTGTAACACTAACTTCAAAAAACGAGACAATCACTTGATCACCTACAGATCAGGGGAACATACCAGCCAGGTAGATTATATCCTTACCAGAAGACGTGACAGAGTGTCTGTTGTAAACACTAAATCCCTCCCCCATGAAGAATGCACCTCCCAACATAGACTGATAATTAGCAACCTCATAGTCAGGACGAGACGTACTAGACAGCAGAAGAGGACTATCCTCAGGAGAAAAATATGGAAGCTAAAGGATCCCACAGCCAGAAATAAATTTCAAAGCATATTACTTGATGCTTTCGACAGTAAGGAAGAGCAATTAGAGTCGTACAAGGTAGAGGGACAGTGGGAATTCCTGAAAGCAAACCTGCTGATGGCGGCAGACGAAGTCTGTGGCTGGATCAGGCCTGTAGGCAGGAGGAGAGTAACATGGTGGTGGAACAGTAAGGTGGAGGGGTCAATCAAGGCCAAAAAGCAGGCTTGGAAAGCATGGTGGGATGGGGGAAGTAGAGAAGACTATCAAGTGGCCAGGAGGGAAGCTAGGAGACAAATGTACTTCGCAAGACGGGAAGCAGAGGAAAGAAAGTTCAAGCATGTTCTACAACGCGAGGACCAAAAACGTGAGGTGTTCAGGATTGCTAGGCAATGTGTCAAGGAAAACCGTGATATTGTCGGGGAGAAGTGTGTACTTAACGATGATGGTGTACTTGCCATCACTGACGCTGATAAGAAGGTAGCTTGGAAGTGTCACTACGAAAGGCTACTAAATGAGGAGAATAAATGGGAGAAATACAGTCTCCCCCACATCGACCCAATAGAGGGACCAGCAGTGTTAATCAAAGGTAGTATAATAAGTAAGGCAATCAAAGATATGAAGGCGGGTAGGTGGCTGGGCCTTCGGAAATAGTTGCTGAGATGCTGAAAGCCTCCGGTATAGTGGGACACACCATGGTCACCCGGATAGTAAACCAAGTCATACAGAATGGGGTTGTTCCGAAGGACTGGCGTAGCAGCATCATCGTTAACTGTTACAAGGGTAAAGGAGACGCCCTAGATAGGAGTAACTATAGAGGCATTAAATTAATCGACCAGGTCATGAAGGTCACGGAAAAAGTAATAGCGCAACTAATCAGAGAGAGAATTGATCTAGATGAAATGCAGTTCGGGTTTGTGTCAGGCAAAAGTACCACAGACGCTCTTTTCATAGTACGACAACTACAGGAGAAGTACCTAGCTAAAGGTAAACCCCTATACTTAGCTTTTGTCGACTTGGAGAAAGCCTTCGACAGAGTCCCCCGTTCCATTATCTGGTGGGCTCTTAGAAAACTAGGTGTTGACGAATGGCTTGTGTGAGCCATACAAGCCATGTATAAAGAAACAGTGAGCAAGGTTAGAATTAACAACGAATATAGTGAAGAGTTTAGCGTAAAAGTTGGTGTCCATCAGGGCTCTGTTCTTAGCCCCCTACATTTTATTATTGCCCTTCAGGCTATAACAGAGGAGTTCAAGACCGGCTGCCCATGGGAACTCCTATACGCAGATGATCTAACGCTCATAGCTGAATCAATGGCCGAGCTAGAGAAGAAATTTCAAACATGGAAGCACGGCCTAGAATCAAAAGGCCTTAAAGTTAACCTGGCTAAGACTAAAGTTCTAGTTTGTAGGAAAGAAAATAAGGCGCCGGTCCCCTCCGGGAAATGGCCATGCTCAGTGTGTAGGAAAGGCGTAGGTAGAAACTCCATTTTATGTCCCAAATGCAAAGTATGGGTGCATAAAAGATGTAGTGGGATCACAGGTAAGCTAACTAAGAACATAGATTTTACATGTGGCCGGTGCTTTGGTGCAATAAGTAGCAGCAAGTGCCCACCAAATACTAACTCTTTCAATTGCGCAGAGGGTTCTATAGAAATAGTGGACAGCTTCCGTTACCTGGGTGACAAAATCAGCAGTGGGGGAGGGTGCTCTGAAAGTACAGTAGCTAGAGTCAGAACTGGATGGAAAAAGTTCAGAGAGCTTATACCACTATTAGCCGCTAAAGGGTTCTCCCTAAAAATGAAAGGCAGGTTGTATGATGCCTGCTTACGAACAGCAATGTTGCATGGCAGTGAGACCTGGGCATTATACGCAGACTAGAGAGGAATGAAGCTGGCATGCTCCGCTGCATGTGTAATAGTAACATACGTGAACGGCAAAGCATAAGCGAACTAAGGAAAAAATTAGAAATAAGAGGGATCAGATGTTGTTTATCTGAGAGAAGGCTACGTTGGTATGGTCACGTGATGCGCATGAAAGTTGATAGCTGTATAACAAAGTGCAGGGCAATAAAGATAGACGGTAGCCACGGAGTAGGCAGACCCAGAAAAACCTGGGACGACTTCATAAATTCCGACCTCACACACTTACACCTCTCCAAGACAATGTCACTGGACCGAGATCTTTGGCGGTACTCAATAATAGAGAAGACCCGCCTTACCTAAATACAAAGTAAAACCTAGTACAGTCAGTAGGCATCTCTAACAAAATACATCCCCGTCCCACCACCCCCACACCGACCCTTTCAATGTAAATTATGCTGGTGCCACAACATCCAGGCCGAAACAAATGAGATCGTGTAGGTGTCACGACAAAAAAACACACAGTCCATGCTGTAATGTGGCCGTGTAGGCAATACGGTAAAAACCTCCCAGCCCCACACTGTAAATGTGGTTGGTGTTAGGAAGGGCATCCAGCTGTAGAAAACCCGCCAGACAGTCCTATGCGAGCAAGACAACCACTCTTGCCTCAAGTGAGAAAACTCCCGTCCAAACCCATGCAAGCATGGAACATGGACGTTAAACGATGATGATGATGATGATGATATATATATAATATAAATATATATATATATAATATAAATATAAATATAGTATAAATATATATATATATATATATTTATATTTATATTATATATATAGATTGTATATAAACATTAGAGCATGGAGTGAATTGAAATGTTTATAAAGGTAAGAAATCTCAAGTGTAGGAAGATAGTTGTGAAAACATCTTTAGAAAATCAGGTAAAATATTTCTACAGACAGAAAAAGAAGCCAGCAGTGAAGTTGCTACAGAGAATCAGCCACTGGTCTCTTTATGTCTAGAGAAGTATTTTAGCTGACTTTCTAAAGATTTATTCATAACTATTTTCCTGCATTTCAAATGTTCTACCTCTCTCTCTCTCTCTCTCTCTATCATCATTTCATTTCATTTCACGTCCGCTTTTTCCCTGCTTGCAAGGGTGGCACGGGAACTGATTCTGGCTTGATTTCTACAGCTGGATACCCTTCCTAACACCATATATATATATATATATATATATATATATATATATATATATATATATATATATATATATATGTTTCGGGATTGTAATGTCAAGTTACTGTAGTTTCACCAAAGTGAGCACTCAATATGTAGTCTCCAGTTTGTATATTCATGCTGTACTCAGCAGAGTGTAATAACAATAATATGGATGAAAGTGATAAATTTGGGTGGTTTTCTGCTAGCATGTATAGTGTGTATATTGATATTATACGCAAATATATATACATGTAGATATGATACCTTAAATAAAATCGTAATTGAGAAAAAACACTGAAATTGAACGAAGACTGCGTTACGCTGTCTTATGTAATCAGTAACGTAATCCATGATACATTTAAAAAATACGATATTATATATAAACTGCATTAGGAGAAAATTAGTGACGGAAATATATGAATGTTTATTTAAGCGATCGCTAACCAGAAGTGTTGACATTTGAAAATTTTAAAGAAGTGATTCTTAAAATAAGCAACAAAATTATATTTAATCAAGGATAACGACATTTAGTAGATAAATTATGTAATATTCATTCATTATTTATTCAAAGTAATCCAACTTATTTTACAAACGGGATAAAAAAATATATTCTGGACACAGTCCCGCACTCCTTACTTTATTATAGTTCAGATTATTATTATATCCATATATAGTATTGTAGGAATAGATCAAGTCAAGTCTGTAGGGTGAGTTTGAATATAATTATGTGACATAGTAACGTCCATTTATGTTCTGATTTCAAATCCAATCAAGATTAGTTTTGCCTTTCATACTTAAGGTACTGATATTATAAAGTACCAGTAATGCACTGGGGTCAATTTAATTGACTTTCTCCTTCCCTTCAAGTTGTTGGCTTTGTGCCAAAAGTAGAAAATTATCATTGATCCTGGAGGACTGAAATATAAAGAGTATATGATATTGCTGGTAGCAGGACAACAGGAAGAAAAGGGGCAAACGACACAATACCAGACCAGATCGACTAATATAATGGACTTTGTCACGTTACTAATAGAGACTTTATCATGTTACTAATAGAGACTTTATCATGTTACTAATATAGACTTTGTCATGCTACTAATATAGACTTTATCATGTTACTAATATAGACTTTATCATGTTACTAATATAGACTTTGTCATGTTACTAATATAGACTTTATCATGTTACTAATGTAGACTTTGTCATGTTACTAATATAGACTTTATCATGTTACTAATATAGACTTTGTCATGTTACTAATATAGACTTAGTCATGTTACTAATATAGACTGTGTCATGTTACTAATATAGACTTTGTCATGTTACTAATATAGACTTTGTCATGTTACTAATATAGACTTTGTCATGTTACTAATATAGACTTTGTCATGTTACTAATATAGACTTTGTCATGTTACAAATATAGACTGTGTCATGTTACTAATATAGACTTTGTCATGTTACTAATATAGACTTTGTCATGTTACTAATATAGACTTTGTCATGTTACTAATATAGACTTTGTCATGTTACTAATGTAGACTTTGTCATGTTACTAATATAGACTTTATCATGTTACTAATGTAGACTTTGTCATGTTACTAATATAGACTTTATCATGTTACTAATATAGACTTTGTCATGTTACTAATAGAGACTTTGTCATGTTACAAATATAGACTGTGTCATGTTACTAATATAGACTTTGTCACGCTACTAATATAGACTTTGTCATGTTACTAATATTGACTTTATCATGTTACTAATATAGACTTTATCATGTTACTAATATAGACTTTGTCATGTTACAAATATAGACTGTGTCATGTTACTAATATAGACTTTGTCACGCTACTAATATAGACTTTGTCATGTTACTAATATAGACTTTGTCATGTTACTAATATAGACTGTGTCATGTTACTAATATAGACTTTGTCATGTTACTAATATAGACTTTGTCATGTTACTAATATAGACTTTGTCATGTTACTAATATAGACTTTATCATGTTACTAATATAGACTTTGTCATGTTACTAATATAGACTTTATCATGTTACTAATATAGACTTTGTCATGTTACAAATATAGACTGTGTCATGTTACTAATATAGACTTTGTCACGCTACTAATATAGACTTTGTCATGTTACTAATATAGACTTTGTCATGCTACTAATAGAGACTTTGTCATGTTACTAATATAGACTTTGTTATGCTACTAATAGAGACTTTGTCATGTTACTAATATAGACTTTGTCATGTTACTAATATAGACTGTCATGTTACTAATATAGACTTTGTCATGTTACTAATATAGACTGTGTCATTTTACTAATATAGACTTTGTCATGTTACTAATATAGACTTTATCATGTTACTAATATAGACTTTATCATGTTACTAATATAGACTGTGTCATGTTACTAATATAGACTTTATCATGTTACTAATAGAGACTTTGTCATGTTACTAATATAGACTGTGTCATGTTACTAATATAGACTTTGTCATGTTACTAATATAGACTTTATCATGTTACTAATATAGACTTTGTCATGTTACTAATATAGACTGTGTCATGCTACTAATATAGACTTTGTCATGTTACTAATATAGACTTTGTCATGTTACTAATATAGACTCAGTCATGTTACTAATATAGACTTTGTCATGTTACTAATATAGACTTTATCATGTTACTAATATAGACTTTGTCATGTTACTAATATAGACTTTGTCATGTTACTAATAGAGACTTTGTCATGTTACTAATATAGACTTTGTCATGTTACTAATATAGACTTTGTCATGTTACTAATATAGACTTAGTCATGTTACTAATATAGACTTTGTCATGTTACTAATATAGACTTTGTCATGTTACTAATAGAGACTTTGTCATGTTACTAATATAGACTTTGTCATGTTACTAATATAGACTTTGTTATGTTACTAATATAGACTTTGTTATGTTACTAATATAGACTTTGTCATGCTACTAATATAGACTTTGTCACGTTACTAATATAGACTTTGTCATGTTACTAATATAGACTTAGTCATGTTACTAATATAGACTTTGTCATGTTACTAATATAGACTTTGTCATGTTACTAATAGAGACTTTCTCATGTTACTAATAGAGACTTTCTCATGTTACTAATATAGACTTTGTCATGTTACTAATATAGACTTTGTCATGTTACTAATAGAGACTTTGTCATGTTACTAATAGAGACTTTGTCATGTTACTAATAGAGACTTAGTCATGTTACTAATATAGACTTTGTCATGTTACTAATAGAGACTTTGTCATGTTACTAATAGAGACTTTGTCATGTTACTAATAGAGACTTAGTCATGTTACTAATATAGACTTTGTCATGTTACTAATATAGACTTTGTCATGTTACTAATATAGACTTTGTCATGTTACTAATATAGACTTTGTCATGTTACTAATGTAGACTTTGTCATGTTACTAATAGAGACTTTGTCATGTTACTAATATAGACTTTGTCATGTTACTAATGTAGACTTTGTCATGTTACTAATATAGACTTTGTCATGTTACTAATATAGACTTTATCATGTTACTAATATAGACTTTGTCATGTTACTAATATAGACTTTGTCATGTTACTAATATAGACTGTGTCATGTTACTAATAGAGACTTTGTCATGTTACTAATATAGACTTTATCATGTTACTAATGTAGACTTTGTCATGTTACTAATGTAGACTTTGTCATGTTACTAATATAGACTTTGTCATGTTACTAATATAGACTTTATCATGTTACTAATGTAGACTTTGTCATGTTACTAATATAGACTTTGTCATGTTACTAATATAGACTTTGTCATGTTACTAATATAGACTTTGTCATGCTACTAATAGAGACTTTGTCATGTTACTAATATAGACTTTGTTATGCTACTAATAGAGACTTTGTCATGTTACTAATATAGACTTTGTCATGTTACTAATATAGACTGTCATGTTACTAATATAGACTTTGTCATGTTACTAATATAGACTGTGTCATTTTACTAATATAGACTTTGTCATGTTACTAATATAGACTTTATCATGTTACTAATATAGACTTTATCATGTTACTAATATAGACTGTGTCATGCTACTAATATAGACTTTGTCATGTTACTAATATAGACTTTATCATGTTACTAATAGAGACTTTGTCATGTTACTAATATAGACTGTGTCATGTTACTAATATAGACTTTGTCATGTTACTAATATAGACTTTATCATGTTACTAATATAGACTTTGTCATGTTACTAATATAGACTGTGTCATGCTACTAATATAGACTTTGTCATGTTACTAATATAGACTTTGTCATGTTACTAATATAGACTCAGTCATGTTACTAATATAGACTTTGTCATGTTACTAATATAGACTTTATCATGTTACTAATATAGACTTTGTCATGTTACTAATATAGACTTTGTCATGTTACTAATAGAGACTTTGTCATGTTACTAATATAGACTTTGTCATGTTACTAATATAGACTTTGTCATGTTACGAATATAGACTTAGTCATGTTACTAATATAGACTTTGTCATGTTACTAATATAGACTTTGTCATGTTACTAATAGAGACTTTGTCATGTTACTAATATAGACTTTGTCATGTTACTAATATAGACTTTGTTATGTTACTAATATAGACTTTGTCATGCTACTAATATAGACTTTGTCACGTTACTAATATAGACTTTGTCATGTTACTAATATAGACTTAGTCATGTTACTAATATAGACTTTGTCATGTTACTAATATAGACTTTGTCATGTTACTAATAGAGACTTTCTCATGTTACTAATAGAGACTTTCTCATGTTACTAATATAGACTTTGTCATGTTACTAATATAGACTTTGTCATGTTACTAATAGAGACTTTGTCATGTTACTAATAGAGACTTTGTCATGTTACTAATAGAGACTTAGTCATGTTACTAATATAGACTTTGTCATATTACTAATAGAGACTTTGTCATGTTACTAATAGAGACTGTGTCATGTTACTAATAGAGACTTAGTCATGTTACTAATATAGACTTTGTCATGTTACTAATATAGACTTTGTCATGTTACTAATATAGACTTTGTCATGTTACTAATATAGACTTTGTCATGTTACTAATGTAGACTTTGTCATGTTACTAATAGAGACTTTGTCATGTTACTAATATAGACTTTGTCATGTTACTAATGTAGACTTTGTCATGTTACTAATATAGACTTTGTCATGTTACTAATATAGACTTTATCATGTTACTAATATAGACTTTGTCATGTTACTAATATAGACTTTGTCATGTTACTAATATAGACTGTGTCATGTTACTAATAGAGACTTTGTCATGTTACTAATATAGACTTTATCATGTTACTAATGTAGACTTTGTCATGTTACTAATATAGACTTTGTCATGTTACTAATATAGACTTTATCATGTTACTAATGTAGACTTTGTCATGTTACTAATATAGACTTTGTCATGTTACTAATATAGACTTTGTCATGTTACTAATATAGACTTTGTCATGTTACTAATATAGACTTTGTCATGTTACTAATAGAGACTTTGTCATGTTACTAATATAGACTTTGTCATGTTACTAATAGAGACTTTGTCATGTTACTAATATAGACTTTGTCATGTTACTAATATAGACTTTGTCATGTTACTAATATAGACTTTGTCATGTTACTAATATAGACTTTGTCATGTTACTAATATAGACTTTGTCATGTTACTAATAGAGACTTTGTCATGTTACTAATATAGACTTTGTCATGTTACTAATATAGACTTTGTCATGTTACTAATATAGACTTTGTCATGTTACTAATATAGACTTTGTCATGTTACTAATAGAGACTTTGTCATGTTACTAATATAGACTTTGTCATGTTACTAATATAGACTTTGTCATGTTACTAATATAGACTTTGTCATGTTACTAATATAGACTTTGTCATGTTACTAATATAGACTTTGTCATGTTACTAATATAGACTTTGTCATGTTACTAATAGAGACTTTGTCATGTTACTAATATAGACTTTGTCATGTTACTAATATAGACTTTGTCATGTTACTAATATAGACTTTGTCATGTTACTAATATAGACTTTGTCATGTTACTAATAGAGACTTTGTCATGTTACTAATATAGACTTTGTCATGTTACTAATATAGACTTTGTCATGTTACTAATATAGACTTTGTCATGTTACTAATATAGACTTTGTCATGTTACTAATATAGACTTTGTCATGTTACTAATATAGACTTTGTCATGTTACTAATATAGACTTTGTCATGTTACTAATATAGACTTTGTCATGTTACTAATAGAGACTTTGTCATGTTACTAATATAGACTTTGTCATGTTACTAATATAGACTTTATATATATATATATACATGACTAACTGGAATGACTGCTTGGATATTCGGCTGAAACTCATCTTGTGGATTGTTGTTTGCCCAGTACTCAGGCAAGAGGTATAGTTACACTAGCAGAGAGAGGTGAGAAGATGGAATAGAGTATATGCCAGCAATATATATCACCAACACTCAGTCTAAGATATTTCTATCATCTCCTTGGCAGTTCCACTCATGAAATAGCTACAGCTCAGCCATTGGGTCCTCTCTCTTTATAATATAAACATATTCTACTACATTAATGATGAAAGGCAAAGCTAATCTTGGTGGAATTTGAACTCAGAATATAAAGGGACATAACTCTGTCACAAAACATTGTCCAACACTCTTCTATTAACCTATGCTACCATGGAAAGTGGATGTTAAATGATGATGATGATGATAACTAAGCTCTATTTTAGTTCCTACCAAACCATCTGAAACAGTACCTGGTTCTAGGATACAAAATTGTTTATTTTTATCTAAAATCTTGCTATTATAATTTTCTGTAAAGAAATTTTGTTAAATTTGATTCCAAACACCAAGTCAATATTGAGAAAGTTACTTATATTACTAAATCTTTTCAAATACTTTATTATTTTCAAAATAATTTGAAAACAATAAGCAGTATTTTTAATTAGAAGCATGGTAATGAAAAGGTTAAACAAATCTTCATTCATAATTTTATATAAAGAAACTTTAAGTTCTGTTCCAAACATCAACTTAATAAGGAAAACGTTAATTATATTACTAAATCTCAACAAATTCTTGATTATTTTCAAAATTATTTGGAAACCATAAACAGTGTCTTTCATTAGAAATATGGCAATGAAAGTTTTAATGTGTTTATATTTATGAAAAAAAATCTTCAATCATACTTTTATATAAATAACCTTTGGTATGTTCTGTTCAAAAGACCAGCTTAATAATGAGAAGGTTAGTTATATTTCTAAATCTCACTAAACTCTTGATTATTTTCAAAATTATGTGAAAACCATAAACAATGTATTTCATTAGAAATATGGCAATGAAACGGTTAAGTCAATATAGTCATATGTTTGTATTTCTTCTTCCACATAATACATGTACAGGCTTGGCTGTGTTGTTGAGAAATTCATTTTGCAGTCACATGGTTCTGGGTTCAGTCCTATGGCATGACCCCTTGGTAAGTGTCTTCTACTATAGCCACTGGTTGACCAATGGCTTGTGAATGGAAATTTGAAGACAGAAACTGCAGATGTCCAACCTTCAATTCATAGCTGGGTTTTCAAAATGTTTATTTATTAAACTTACCATATATCTTTAGATATACAAAATTCACATACATGTATGCATACAGCTATGTCAAAGCTAAATTCTAAATATATATATATATATATATATATATGCATATGGAAAAAATTAAGCTTGCATGCTCTGATGAATGTGTAATAGCAATATATGTTAACGGCAAAGCATAAACAAATTGATAGAGAGTCTAGGCATAAGAGGAATCAAATGCTGTGTGCAGGGGAGGAGATTACGTTGGTATGGACATGTGATACATATGAAGGATGACAGCTGCATAAAAAGGTGCAGAGCACTCAAAGTCGACGGAAGTTGTGGAGTGGGGAGACCCAAGAAGACCTGGGATGAGGTGATAAAATCCGATCTTGCTCAATTGCACCACATATACATATATGTATATATATATATATGTGTGTCTGTATGTGTGTGCCTATGTTTACGTTTATGTCTGCATCTGTTTTATGGTCTGTAACTTAGCTATCTTACAAAATAAAACAAAAAAGATCAATAAAATAAATGCCAGACTTTAAAAATATAAGTAGTGAGGATGACATGATCGACTAAATCCCTTTAAGGTAATGCCCCAGCATGGCAGCAGTCTAATGACTGACACCAGTAAAAGAATAAAAGAATACATTTTGTGGTTGTCAATGGTACAATCAAAGTGTTTTATAAAAGTCACTTATTATAAATCTATTTTACTGCCACCATCAAAGTCAATTTACTATGGTAGAGATTGAAAGAGTGTAAGAGCATCATTAAATGTGTAGCTCTGCCAGCTTCTATTAAACTTAGATAAGAAAATGTTTAAAAGTATTCAGAGATTGGCTGTTTACAGCAGTGTTCAGTGAAATCCTTTCTCCAAAAATACATAACCTTCTACAGAAAACAATGGATGATTAGTCTTGGACCTTGCCGGGCATTATTGTCTAGAATTTCTCAATGTAGTCAGCTTTTGTTTTGATTGTTTTTTAGGTTCTATTAGATTCTTAACCCTTTTGATACCAAACTGCCTGTAATTGTCCAAGGTTCTATGATACTAAGCACTATACTAATAGATATTTATATTCATATAAAAAACCTTCCACCATAATTTTATACTCTAAACACCAACAATGTGATTTGTAGTTCTGTTACTAAACACAGCCAAATATTTCGGTTGTTTTCAACAGGGTTTAATAATTACAATCAGTGTATTTCAGTAAAAATATGGCAAAGACATGACAACCTCTCCTGTGCACTCATTGGTATGTGAGACTGTACATAAAGGAGACAAAGATCCCTGGCTTCTCTGGGAGATAAGTGGCTCTGCTTTAGGACTGACTTGGTCTGTATAGACTCATCCAACACTTATTAGCAAGGAAAGTGGTTGTTAAATCAACAATGATGATGCTGTATACATATGTCTGTATACATATCCAGCCCACACTGTAAAGTGGTCGTGTAGGTGTCACAACAAAAATCACCCAGCCCACACTGTAAAGTGGTCGTGTAGGTGTCACAACAAAAATCACTCAGCCCACACTGTAAAGTGGTTGTGTAGGTGTCACAACAAAAATCACCCAGCCCACACTGTAAAGTGGTCGTGTAGGTGTCACAACAAAAATCACCCAGCCCACACTGTAAAGTGGTCGTGTAGGTGTCACAACAAAAAGCACCCAGCCCACACAGTAAAGTGGTCATGTAGGTGTCACAACAAAAAGCACCCAGCCCACACTATAAAGTGGTCGTGTAGGTGTCACAACAAAAAGCACCCAGCCCACACTGTAAAGTGGTCGTGTAGGTGTCACAACAAAAAGCACCCAGCCCACACTGTAAAGTGGTCATGTAGGTGTCACAACAAAAATCCCCCAGCCCACACTGTAAAGTGGTCATGTAGGTGTCACAACAAAAATCCCCCAGCCCACACTGTAAAGTGGTCGTGTAGGTGTCACAACAAAAATCACCCAGCCCACACAGTAAAGTGGTCGTGTAGGTGTCACAACAAAAAGCACCCAGCCCACACTGTAAAGTGGTCGTGTAGGTGTCACAACAAAAAGCACCCAGCCCACACTGTAAAGTGGTCGTGTAGGTGTCACAACAAAAATCACTCAGCCCACACTGTAAAGTGGTTGTGTAGGTGTCACAACAAAAAGCACCCAGCCCACACTGTAAAGTGGTCGTGTAGGTGTCACAACAAAAAGCACCCAGCCCACACAGTAAAGTGGTCGTGTAGGTGTCACAACAAAAAGCACCCAGCCCACACTGTAAAGTGGTCATGTAGGTGTCACAACAAAAATCCCCCAGCCCACACTGTAAAGTGGTCATGTAGGTGTCACAACAAAAATCCCCCAGCCCACACTGTAAAGTGGTCGTGTAGGTGTCACAACAAAAATCACCCAGCCCACACAGTAAAGTGGTCGTGTAGGTGTCACAACAAAAAGCACCCAGCCCACACTGTAAAGTGGTCGTGTAGGTGTCACAACAAAAATCACTCAGCCCACACTGTAAAGTGGTCGTGTAGGTGTCACAACAAAAAGCACCCAGCCCACACTGTAAAGTGGTCGTGTAGGTGTCACAACAAAAAGCACCCAGCCCACACAGTAAAGTGGTCGTGTAGGTGTCACAACAAAAAGCACCCAGCCCACACTGTAAAGTGGTCATGTAGGTGTCACAACAAAAATCCCCCAGCCCACACTGTAAAGTGGTCGTGTAGGTGTCACAACAAAAATCACCCAGCCCACACAGTAAAGTGGTCGTGTAGGTGTCACAACAAAAAGCACCCAGCCCACACTGTAAAGTGGTCGTGTAGGTGTCACAACAAAAAGCACCCAGCCCACACTGTAAAGTGGTCGTGTAGGTGTCACAACAAAAATCACCCAGCCCACACTGTAAAGTGGTCGTGTAGGTGTCACAACAAAAATCACTCAGCCCACACTGTAAAGTGGTTGTGTAGGTGTCACAACAAAAATCACCCAGCCCACACTGTAAAGTGGTCGTGTAGGTGTCACAACAAAAATCACCCAGCCCACACTGTAAAGTGGTCGTGTAGGTGTCACAACAAAAAGCACCCAGCCCACACAGTAAAGTGGTCATGTAGGTGTCACAACAAAAAGCACCCAGCCCACACTATAAAGTGGTCGTGTAGGTGTCACAACAAAAAGCACCCAGCCCACACTGTAAAGTGGTCGTGTAGGTGTCACAACAAAAAGCACCCAGCCCACACTGTAAAGTGGTCGTGTAGGTGTCACAACAAAAATCACCCAGCCCACACTGTAAAGTGGTCGTGTAGGTGTCACAACAAAAAGCACCCAGCCCACACAGTAAAGTGGTCATGTAGGTGTCACAACAAAAAGCACCCAGCCCACACTATAAAGTGGTCGTGTAGGTGTCACAACAAAAAGCACCCAGCCCACACTGTAAAGTGGTCGTGTAGGTGTCACAACAAAAAGCACCCAGCCCACACTGTAAAGTGGTCATGTAGGTGTCACAACAAAAATCACCCAGCCCACACTGTAAAGTGGTCATGTAGGTGTCACAACAAAAATCACCCAGCCCACACAGTAAAGTGGTCGTGTAGGTGTCACAACAAAAAGCACCCAGCCCACACTGTAAAGTGGTCGTGTAGGTGTCACAACAAAAAGCACCCAGCCCACACTGTAAAGTGGTCGTGTAGGTGTCACAACAAAAATCACTCAGCCCACACTGTAAAGTGGTTGTGTAGGTGTCACAACAAAAAGCACCCAGCCCACACTGTAAAGTGGTCGTGTAGGTGTCACAACAAAAAGCACCCAGCCCACACAGTAAAGTGGTCGTGTAGGTGTCACAACAAAAAGCACCCAGCCCACACTGTAAAGTGGTCATGTAGGTGTCACAACAAAAATCCCCCAGCCCACACTGTAAAGTGGTCATGTAGGTGTCACAACAAAAATCCCCCAGCCCACACTGTAAAGTGGTCGTGTAGGTGTCACAACAAAAATCACCCAGCCCACACAGTAAAGTGGTCGTGTAGGTGTCACAACAAAAAGCACCCAGCCCACACTGTAAAGTGGTCGTGTAGGTGTCACAACAAAAATCACTCAGCCCACACTGTAAAGTGGTCGTGTAGGTGTCACAACAAAAAGCACCCAGCCCACACTGTAAAGTGGTCGTGTAGGTGTCACAACAAAAAGCACCCAGCCCACACAGTAAAGTGGTCGTGTAGGTGTCACAACAAAAAGCACCCAGCCCACACTGTAAAGTGGTCATGTAGGTGTCACAACAAAAATCCCCCAGCCCACACTGTAAAGTGGTCGTGTAGGTGTCACAACAAAAATCACCCAGCCCACACAGTAAAGTGGTCGTGTAGGTGTCACAACAAAAAGCACCCAGCCCACACTGTAAAGTGGTCGTGTAGGTGTCACAACAAAAAGCACCCAGCCCACACTGTAAAGTGGTCGTGTAGGTGTCACAACAAAAAGCACCCAGCCCACACTGTAAAGTGGTCGTGTAGGTGTCACAACAAAAAGCACCCAGCCCACACTGTAAAGTGGTCGTGTAGGTGTCACAACAAAAAGCACCCAGCCCACACTGTAAAGTGGTCGTGTAGGTGTCACAACAAAAATCCCCTAGCCCACACTGTCAATGTGGTTGGTGTTAGGAAGGCGATCCAGCTGTAGAAATCTAGCCAGAAACAGTTCTATATGAGCAAGACACAGTCACCTGACCTAACTTGCCTCTAATGGGACAACCTGTCTAACCCATGCTAGCATTGAAAATAGACGTTAACCGATGAAGATTATATATATATACATATATATATACATAAATAGTAAAATAGAAAATTTCACTCTAAATGGCTGATTACAATAAATGTAATCTGAGTTTTTCGAATATTAATAATAACATTCGATTCGTTTGCAATTATGCAACAGTCACTGTGTATTTTTGAAAATAGCATATATTTTCACTAGCTCTGACAGTTTGGGAGGAGAACAGTGAGCTGTACTGATGAAGGGTGATACCCAGAAACATTAGTGTCTGCAGTTCTGTTCGCATGCCAACATAAGAGCAAATATGAAGTGTTCATTCTACTGACATGGCTATAAAATTTAGGCTTGTTTGCAAAATTGCAAACGAATCGAATGATATTAATATTCGAAAAATTCAGATTATAAATATATATATATATATATATATATATAAAGTATTAAAAAAATAATGAATAAAACAATGAAACAGTTCCTTATATTAAACAAAAAAAGTTCATTATTTAACGATCGTTTCTAGGACATATATGTGTTAGAATTGGCATAATGCCAATTCTAACACATATATGTCCTAGAAACGATCGTTAAATAATGAACTTTTTTTGTTTAATATAAGGAACTGTTTCATTGTTTTATTCATTATTTTTTTAATACTTTATCTTGACTCTGTATTCCGTTTATCTTTCACCGAAAGTGATTTTGAATGCATCTCTTCTTTCCATGATATCCGGATTACATTGAGTTCTTCATACGGATTGGACACTACCGTAAACTCTTGGTAGATTTATCTACATATATATATATATATATATAAATAGAGAGAGAGAGAGATCTATAATTTGTTGTGCTCAATTGAACATAGATTTTATTGTTTTAGCCTTGAGTGTATATTTCATTAGTCACACCTTCAACTTGCATTTCATTAGATTATATACATACGCACATACACAAAAATATACATATATATTATATATATAATATACATAACATATATATTAAATATATATTATTCATATAACATATATATCAAATATATATAACATATATATTAAATATATATATTATATAGTATATATATATAACATATATATTAAATACATATAACACACATACACATATATACATATATATATATATATAAATAGGAAAACGTATGACCCCGACGGCAGAGCTCAAGCCGTTTCGACGGCTATTTCTGGACTAAATTAGAATTTTTCATTAAAATTCTAATTTAATCCAGAAATAGCCGTCGAAACGGCTTGAGCTCTGCCGTCGGGGTCATACTTTTTCCTATTACCCACTCTACTACCCTAAGTATTGAGTACTCTGGTGCGTTATGGTACATCTGGTTCCTTACCACAACTCCTTCGTTATATATATATCATCATCGTCCTCCTTATCATCATCATTTTACGTCCGCTTTTCCCTGCTTGATATATACATATATATATATATATATATATATATAGATCTATGTACAAAATTATACAAAATTATACAAACTATCAAGATTAATTTTGTACATAGATCTGTTGAATATGCATGCCAATTCTAACACATATATATATATATATATATATATATATATATATATATGTGTGTGTAATAAACTCTGCTAACCTTATTTTAAATATAATCATTATTTAAGCTTTCATGTAAATTCTGTGAACAGTAAAGTATATAAAATAGAGCAAGAAAGCACCAATGACTACAACAAAGTTATTAGTTCTAATCTAACAATCAAAGGGATTCTTAGTTACCTTTTGACTTAGAGACTCTTTTTTGTCTCTGTTAAGTTGGCTTATTTTTTGTCTGTTTTATTGTTTTCTATGAAAATGTCGATTATTGTCACATTATCTATGTTTACTTACAGTAATTATACTTATTATTTCTCAAATTAAAAAACGGAGAACAGTAAATTTCCTCTCTTTTAATTGTTGTACACACACACATATATATATATATATATATACACTGTGTCATTTGTTTTGTTATTTCTGTTTAATTTCTATACACACACAGATACAAATATATATGTGTATATATATATATATTTATGTATTTATATATATAAATATATATATATATACTTACACCACAAACACACACTCCTGTTTGTATATATATATGCAATTATATATATATATATACTTACACCCCAAACACGCACACACACACACAGATGTATGTCGATACATATACAAACAGATCTACACAATCATATACATATGTATATATGTATATATACATATATATATATGAGAGAAACAGATACATACACACATAAACAATGACATACACACAGTGACACATGCACAAACAGTAGCACATAATCATATAGCGACATACACACACATACATAGCGACATACACACACAAATAAAATAATTAATGCAGTCACTTTCTCTTTACTCATTCTTTCCGTCTCCCTCACCCCCCTTAATATATATTTTTATATAATTATATTAACAAAATCTTCCATTATTGATCACTAACCATTTAACTCGTCTGATTGATCTTTTTTTTTTCCGGTTAAAAATGGTGCCAAAAATTATGGTATATTTGTGATATATATCTTTTCCTCATAGCTTCAGTAATACTAATATCGTTGTCTGTGTTTTTAACTGATTTTTTACCAAACTCACTTCTGCCGATAATAGAGACCAGTTCAGTTATCAATGAATTCTAACGATTGTATTCTCCTTGCTCGTTAATTTTTTTTTATTATTAAACTATATATACCATACAGCATCGTTTTGATGTCCATTTTTCCATGCTGGCATGGGTTGGACAAGATGCTTTGAGACAATATTTTACAGAGCCAGATGTTCTTCCTGACACCAACCCTTTTAGTTACCTCACATATCTATTCTACAATCCACGATAGATATATTTAGTGGGGGAACCCAGGAAGACCTGGGATGAGGTGATAAAAGCTGACCTTGCCTAATTGCACCTCTCAAAGGCAATGACACAGGACCGAGATCTCTGGTGTTATGCAGTAATACAGAAGACCCAACTCGCCACAGGCACAGGCCAAAACTGAAGCATATATGCTGTATACACCACCCCATCTTCCCATAGATATCCCCTCGAGGGTAGTACAAAGTATACATCCAGCGAAGCCTGCAGCCCACACTGTAAAGTGGTCATGATGGTGACATGGCAAAAATCGCCCAACCCACACTGTAAAATGGTTGTATAGGTGTCATGACAAAAATCACCCAGTCCACACTGTAAAGTGGTCATGTAGGTTTCACGACAAAAAGCACGTGGTACTCACTGTAAATGAGGTTGGTGTTAGGAAGGGTATCCAGCTGTAGAAATCAAGCCAAAATCAGTTCTGTATGAGCAAGACATGGTCACCTGACCTAGCATTGATCACAACAGGACAACTCGTCTAATCCATGCTAAAGTGGAAAAATGGACATTAAAATGGAGATGATGATGATATGTCATCACCATCATCATTGTTTTAACATTCACTTTCCTCACTATCAAGGGTTGGATGGGTCTACATAAACCAAGTCAGGACTGAAGCAGTAGCTGCAGATCTCACATGCTTGGCAACACTGGATGATGGATTCTGGTGAAGTGGATGGACGGATGGATGCGTGAATGGTGTGATAATTAAGGGAGATATTATCAGGGACACCATTTGCAGGGAAATCAAACAGTAAGTTCGGTAGTAACACAGTCTAGTGAACCAAGAATTTCTAACAAAAAAGTTAACAAATAACTTGCTTGCCATATTAAATGTGTTAGGACTAAGTTCCTCATTGTTAGATGTAGTTGAGCACTTCTGTATGATTCTGTTATGAACACTGCACCAAAACTATTGATAAGTACTTGACTAGGGTCGAAGTCTATTGACTTCACACTTCCTCTTCTAGTCTGCTCTAGTACTAATGGGAGATAATAATAATTTCTTCTTTATTGATATTAACAATAACAACAACAACAACAACGATAACAACAATAACAACAAGAATGTATTGTGTCTGCAGTTTAAAAAGTGCAAATATATCAGGTTGATATTAAACTCCTTGCAAGCACAAAATAAAAAATAAAAAATGAAAATAAATAAATAAATAAATAAATAAATAAATAATAATGATAATAAATAAAATATAATAATAATAGCAACAATACTAATAATAATAATAATAATAAAAATATTTTCTTTTTACAATGAGAGTAAATAGAATTAGTTATCAGAAATTGATAAGAATTGATTACACTTGTAAAATCATAGGGCTTTGTTGTTTTTGTTGTTGTTGTTGTTGTTGTTGTTAGAGACACACAAAGTTAAAAAATTTATTTATTTATTTCATTTTATTTTTATAAATATATATTAATGTCTCAGCAAATATTTCTGTTTTTCACTTAAAATACAAACATTTATTAAATTTTGTTTCACATAAAGTGGAGGCAGGGAATGTTTTTTTTCAGAGGTGGTCTTTGATGGAAAGATGACTAGATAACTATAGAGACAGACAGACATAATTTGAGAGACAAGTATATAAATATATATATGTATGTATATATATATCATCATCATTTTACGTGCACTTTTTCCTGCCTGCAAGGGTGGGACGGGAACTGATTCTGGCTTGATTTCTACAGCTGGATGCCCTTCCTAACACGAACCTCATTTACAGTGAGTGCTGGGTGCTTTTTTGCCGTGGCGCCTACACGTCCACTTTACAGTGAGCGCTGGGTGCTTTTTTGCCGTGGCACCTCCATGACCACTTTGCAGTGGAATGATAGGGACCCCAGTCCCTATTACCTCATTTCTACAGCTGAGTGAACTGGAGCAATGTGAAATAAAGTGTCTTGTTCAAGGAAACAACACATCACCCGGTCTGAGAATTGAACTCACAACCTTTCGATTGCAAGGCCAATGTTCTAACCACTGATCCATGTGCCTCCATGTATATATATATATATATATATATATATATATATATATATATATATATATATATATATATATATATATATATATATATATATATATATATATATATATATATATATATATATATATATATATATATATATATATATCATAATGGAGGCACATGGTTAGAGCATTGGCCTTGCAATCGAAAGGTTGTGAGTTCAATTCTCAGACCGGGTGATGTGTTGTTTCCTTGAGCAAGACACTTTATTTCACATTGCTCCAGTTTACTCAGCTGTAGAAATGAGATGATAGGGACTGAGGTCCTTATCATTCCACTGTAAAGTGGTCGTGCAGGTGCCACGGCAAAAAAGCACCCAGCACTCACTGTAAATGAGGTTGGTGTTAGGAAGGGCATCCAGCCAGAATCAGTTCACGTCCCACCCTTGCAAGCAGGGAAAAAGCGGACGTAAAATGAAATGATGAATGATGATCATATATCATCATCATCGTTTAATGTCTATCTTCCACCACATCATTTCAGTTTAACGTCAATTTTTCCACGCTTGCATGAGTTAGACGGGTCGTCCACGCCGCCAGGAAGCAAGTCTGGTCAGGGTTGGCCATGTGTCGCACCTTGCTCCGGTGGGGACTGTAAATTTGGCTGGCCATTTTACAGCTGGATGCCCTTCCTAACACCAACCACGTTTACAGTGTGGGACTGAATGGCTCCATTATGACAAGGGACAGGCCAGTTGGCTGCGCTGAATCCATCTCACAATGGAGCCATGTTTTTGGTGCCCAACCTATCACACAGTGGAAACATAGTTTCAGAGCCCGGGACTGGATGGCACTGATATGAGGTGCCCTAATCATTCTCACAGTGCAGTCACAGCTTTGAGGCCTGGTACTGGGTGTCACCGCTAAGAGGTGGGGTGGCCAGTTGGCCACATGAGACCCAAAACCCATCACACAACATTACCACAGTTACCAGGCTGGGTACTGCATAACACTGCTAATACACAAATGAACCACAATAAGGTTCCCTCTATTTAGCTGCTATTTCTAGCACACCATGAGTTTCCCCTCATATATTTATATAGATATACATACATATATATATAATATATATATATATGTATATAATATATATATGTATATAGTATGTATATGTATAATCTATATACATATATATATATAAAATATCATCATCATCATCGTCGTTTAACGTCCATCTTCCGCACTATCATGGGTTGGACAGGTTTATATATATATAAGGAGGCACATGGCTTAGTGGTTAGAGCATTGGCCTTGCAATCGAAAGGTTGTGAGTTCAATTCTCAGACCGGGTGATGTGTTGTTTCCTTGAGCAAGACACTTTATTTCACATTGCTCCAGTTTACTCAGCTGTAGAAATGAGATGATAGGGACTGGGGTTCATATCATTCCACTGCAAAGTAGCCGTGCAGGTGCCACGGCAAAAAAGCACCCAGCACTCACTGTAAATGAGGTTGGTGTTAGGAAGCGCATCCACTTTCATAACCTGATCCATCAGTTTTATACACCTATAACTGCTCCTCCCCAGAGCATCCCCTTTACCTTTGTAGATTTTTATGAGAATACTGCTGCACCAGTCTTTGGGTATGACACCACCATATATAGCCTGATTGATGATGCGTGCAACCAGTTTAGTGCCTACGTCCCCTGATGCCTTCAGCATCTCAGCAACTATCCCCGACGGTCCAGCAGCCTTCGCATTTTTCATTTCCTTAATCGCTTCTTGGACCCTATATTCGTCAATCTCAATAGCTGGTCCCTCTGTAGGGTCTACTGAGGGTAATTTCTCTCTCTCCCATTCGTTCTCCACATTCATCAGGCTCTCATAATGACATTTCCAGACCTCCTCTATCTGATCATTCATGACACTAAGTACACCGGCATCATCCCGGACACATTTATCTCCAACAACATCATGATTTGGAGATATATATATATATATATATATTTCTAAAGAAACACGGTTTTAGGAAGCCGTAGCTATACAAACACCGGGGCTAACGCCCTCTGGTGGTGTCCAGCAGAAGCAAGGGGGACAACTGTCTATACATTTCAGGCTTGACTGACCTTCAGGATGGTCCCTCCCACCGCTTGCGACTGCTGGACTTGAAAACAGTTGAGAATACATAGTTTTCTCGTCTGTGTAAATGAGGTGATTAATCTCATTTGCATATAAAGCTAGCAAAATCCTATTTCTATTCTATTATAAGTTGAGCCAACTTATGCATCTTCATATGCAAATGAGCGGGGGTGGGAGGGTGGGGAGGGAAGGGGGCTGGAGAGAGAAGTGGGGGAGGAGGAGAAGCAAATATAGAAATGAACTCTAGATAAGTTTTCATTAATTTAATTATCATTGTCATTTTTCCACTCTCGTTAACACTAGAGCAGGAACAACAACAACAGCTACGACAACAACAACATTATCACAGCAACAATGCCAACAACAACAACATTATCACACCAACAATGCCAACAAGACTGCCAGCAAACAAACAACAATGTTAACAACAACAACAACGCCAGCAACAACAACAGCAACATTATCACAGCAACAATGCCAACAACAACAACTACAACAACAACATTATCACAGCAACAACAACAGCACCAGCAGCAACAACATAGTGACAACACCATAAAAAACAACAGCCTCACAACACCACCATGACCATCAACACCACTACCTAACAACCACCACCTAGTCTACATCAACAACAACAGCAACAATGCCAACTCCACCACCACCATCACCATCACCAACACCACGACAAATACCTTACCATCAACGCCATCAGTACCACACCACCACTGCCACCAATGCCATCACACCACACCATTAATATCACACCATCAACACTACCACTACCACCACACCACCACCATCAATGCCACCACCACCACCACCATCATCAATAACAACAATACTACCACAACACCATTAATACTCCTACCTCCAGCATCAACACCAACACTACCACACCACACCACACCACACCACCACTATCATCCTCACCTTCACACCATGTCACTACCACTACCACCCCCACCTCACCCCCACCACCATAACCATCACACCGTCACCACAACCACCGCAACCATTACACCAACATCACACCATCACCACCGCAACAACAACAACCACCAACACCACCAATACCACCACCACCATCACGACCATTACACCAACATCACACCATCACCACCACCACCACCACCATAACACTGTCACCACCACAACAACATCACACCATCACCACTACCACCACAACAACATCACACCATCACCACTACAACAACATCACACCATCACCACAACCACCACCACCACCATAACACTGTCACCACCACCACAACATCACACCACCACCACAACATCACACCATCACCACTACCACCACAACAACAACAATATATACACATTTTATAAACCTATTTTAAAACATTATATTCAGATTCAAAGCAACATTTAAAAAAAACAAAACCTTTGACTATTGTTGCATAACTCCATTGTATTTTCCTTGCCAAATATATAACAGTTGATATATATATATATATATATATATATATATATATATATATATATCATCATCATCATCATCATCATCAGGTTTAGCGTCCGTGTTCCACGCTTGCATGGGTTTGGACGGGGGTTTTCCCACTTGAGGCAAGAGTGGTTGTCTTGCTCGCATAGGACTGTCTGGCGGGTTTTCTACAGTTGGATGCCCTTCCTAACACCAACCACATTTACAGTGTGGGGCTGGGAGGTTTTTACCGTGTTGCCTACACGGCCACATTACAGCGTGGACTGTCTGGCGGGTTTTCTACAGCTGGATGCCCTTCCTAACACCAACCACATTTACAGTGTGGGGCTGGGAGGTTTTTACCGTGTTGCCTACACGGCCACATTTACAGCGTGGACTGTGTGTTTTTTGTCGTGACACCTACACGATCTCATTTGTTTCGGCCTGGATGTTGTGGGACCAACATAACTTTACATTGAAAGGGGCGGTGTGGGTGGGGTGGAGGTGGTGGGACGGGGGTGTGTTTTGATAGAGATGCCTACTGACTGTAGTAGGTTTTTACTTTGTATTTAGGTAAGGCGGGTCTTCTCTATTACTGAGTACCGCCAAAGGTCTCGGTCCAGTGACATTGTCTTGGAGAGGTGTAAGCGTGTGAGGTCGGAATTTATCAGCTCGTCCCATGTTTTTCTGGGTCTGCCTACTCCGTGGCTACCGTCTATCTTTATTGCCCTGCACTTCGTTATACAGCTGTCGTCTTTCATGCGCATCACGTGACCGTACCAACGTAGCCTTCTCTCGAGTAAACAACATCTGATCCCTCTTATTTCTAATTTTTTCCTTAGTTCGTTTATGCTTTGCCGTTCACGTATATTACTATTGCACATCCAGCGGAGCATGCAAGCTTCGTTCCTCTCTAGTCTGCGTATATCCTCTGCACACAATGCCCAGGTCTCACTGCCATGCAGCATTGCTGTTCGTATGCAGGCATCGTATAACCTGCCTTTCATTTTTAGGGAGAACCCTCTAGCGGCTAATAGTGGTATAAGCTCTCTGAACTTTTTCCATCCAGTTCTGACTCTAGCTACTGTACTTTCAGAGCACCCTCCCCCACTGCTGATTTTGTCACCCAGATAACGGAAGCTGTCCACTATTTCTATAGACCCCTCTGCGCAGTTGAAGGAGCTAGTATTTTGTGGGCACTTGCTGCTACTTATTGCACCAGAGCACCGGCCACATGTAAAATCTATGTTCTTAGTTAGCTTACCTGTGATCCCACTACATCTTTTATGCACCCATACTTTGCATTTGGGACATAAAATGGAGTTTCTACCTACGCCTTTCCTACACACTGAGCATGGCCATTTCCCCGATGGGACCGCCGCCTTATTTTCTTTCCTACAAACTAGAACTTTAGTCTTAGCCAGGTTAATTTTAAGGCCTTTTGATTCTAGGCCGTGCTTCCACGTTTGGAATTTCTTCTCTAGTTCGGTCATTGATTCAGCTATGAGCGTTAGATCATCTGCGTATAGGAGTTCCCATGGGCAGCCGGTCTTGAACTCCTCTGTTATAGCCTGGAGGGCAATAATAAATAGTAGGGGGCTAAGAACAGAGCCCTGATGGACACCAACTTTTACGCTAAACTCTTCACTATATTCGTTGTTAATTCTAACCTTACTGACTATTTCTTTATACATGGCTTGTATAGCTCTCACAAGCCATTCGTCAACACCTAGTTTTCTAAGAGACCACCAGATAATGGAACGGGGGACTCTGTCGAAGGCTTTCTCCAAGTCGACGAAAGCTAAGTATAGGGGTTTACTTTTAGCTAGGTACTTCTCCTGTAGTTGTCGTACAATGAAAAGAGCGTCTGTGGTACTTTTGCCTGACACAAACCCGAACTGCATTTCATCTAGATCAATTCTCTCTCTGATTAGTTGCGCTATTACTTTTTCCGTGACCTTCATGACCTGGTCGATTAATTTAATGCCTCTATAGTTACTCTTATCTAGGGCATCTCCTTTTCCCTTATAGCAGTTAACGATGATGCTGCTATGCCATTCCTTCGGAACAACCCCATTCTGTACGACTTGGTTAACTATCCGGGTGACCATGGTGTGTCCCACCGAACCAGATGCCTTCAGCATCTCAGCAACTATTTCCGAAGGCCCAGCCGCCTTACCCGTCTTCATATCTTTGATTGCCTTACTTATTATACTACCTTCAACTAACACTGCTGGTCCCTCTATTGGATCGATCTGGGGGAGACTGTCTTTCTCCCATTTGTTCTCCTCATTTAGAAGCCTTTCGTAGTGACACTTCCAAGCTACCTTCTTATCAGCGTCGGTGATGGCAAGTATGCCATCATCGTTAAGTACACACTTCTCCCCGACAATATCACGGTTTTCCTTGACACATTGCCTGGCAATCCTGAACACCTCACGTTGTAGAACATGCTTGAACTTTCTTTCCTCTGCTTCCCTTCTTGCGAAGTACACTATATATATGTATATATAACACATATATATATATATATATATGTATATAAATATGTATGTGTGTATATGTATATATATATGTATATAAATATGTATGTGTATATATGTATATATATATATATGTGTGTGTGTGTGTGTGTGTATATAAATATGTATGTGTGTGTATATATATAGATTACTAAATAAGGAGAATGCATGGGAAGAAGAGACCCTACCCCAAGTAGACCCTATAGAGGGGCCAGCAGTACAAGTCAGCAGCAACGTAGTAAGTAAGGCAATCAAAGATATGAAGATGGGGAAGGCAACCGGTCCATCGGGTATAGCTGCCGAGATGCTGAAGGCATCTGGGTCTGTAGGTCACACTATAACCACACGTATTGTTAACCAGGTAATACTAGAAGGTGTCATACCAAAAGATTGGTGCAGTAGCATCATTGTCAACTGCTACAAAGGTAAAGGCGATGCACTAGATAGAGGAAACTATAGAGGTATAAAGTTGATGGACCAGGTCATGAAAGTAACAGAAAGAGTTATAGCACAGCTGATTAGGGACCGGGTGAAAATAGACGAGATGCAATTTGGGTTTGTACCAGGAAGAGGCACCACTGATGCCCTCTTCCTTGTGAGGCAGTTACAGGAAAAGTACCCAGCTAAAAGTAAGCCACTCTACTAGGCATTTGTCGACCTTGAGAAAGCCTTTGACAGAGTTCCACGTACTGTAATCTGGTGGGCTCTTAGAAAACTAGGAGTAGATGAATGGCTTGTGAAAGCAGTACAAGCCATGTATCGGGGAGCAGTCAGCAAAGTTAGGATTAGCAATGAGTATAGCGAGGAATTTAGCGTACAGGTTGGGGTCCACCAGAGCTCTGTTCTTAGCCCCCTCCTGTTCATCATAGTCCTGCAGGCAATAACGGAGGAATTTAAGACCGGATGCCCATGGGAACTCCTGTATGCTGATGACCTCGCACTCATAGCTGAATCTATGGTAGAACTAGAGAATAAATTCCAAACTTGGAAGCAGGGACTAGAAAGAAAGGGTCTCAAAGTCAACATGACAAAGACTAAGGTCCTTGTAAGTAGACGAGAAAACAGAACCCAGATCCCCTCAGGGAAATGGCCTTGCTCGGTATGTACGAAAAGTGTAGGTAGGAACTCCATTCTCTGCCCCAAATGCAAACAATGGGTACACAAGAGATGTAGCGGGATCTCAGGAAGCTTAATTAAGAATGTAGGCTTCACATGCAGCAGCTGTGCTGGGACAGCAAGCAGCAAACAGCCACAGGAAACAAGTACCACCAATCTCTGGGAGGGCTCTGTAGAAACAGTAGACAGCTTCTGCTACCTAGGTGACCGAATTAGCAGTGGAGGTGGGTGTTCAGAAAGTACAATAACTAGGATAAGTAAGGGATGAAAGAAGTTTAGGGAACTACTACCACTGCTAGCTGCAAAAGGCTTCTCCCTCAGAATGAAAAGCAGACTGTATGATGCGTGTATCCGAACAGCAATGTTGCATGGTAGTGAGACCTGGGCGCTGAAGGTGGAAGACTTACGTAGATTAGAGAGAAATGAAGCCTGCATGCTCCGATGGATGTGTAACAGTAATATACGTGAATGACAAAGCATAAATGAATTGAGAGAGAGACTGAGCATAAGAGGAATCAAATGCTGTTTGCAGGAGAGGCGGTTGCGCTGGTATGGACATGTGATGTGTATGAAGGATGACAGCTGCACTAGAAGTTGATAGAAACCGCGGAGTGGGGAGACCCAAGATGACCTGGGATGAGGTGATAAAAG
>OZ024749.1:6959336-6961836 GCA_964016885.1 Eledone cirrhosa
ATGATATTAAATAAATGGAAACTATAATTATAAAACCATATTTATTCTATTATATATATTTCAAGGGTACCAAAACTTCGGTATGCTCTCATCTGATAAAATACAAAGTTTGTTTTATAAATATTGACATATCCAGGAATAAGATCTTAACGGTTCAAGTTATTCCTGGATAGTCTATCGGTTCAAGTTATTCCTGGATAGTCTATCAGTTCAAGTTATTCCCGGATAGTCTATCAGTTCAAGTTATTCCCGGATAGTCTATCAGTTCAAGTTATTCCTGGATAGTCTATCAGTTCAAGTTATTCCTGGATAGTCTATCAGTTCAAGTTATTCCTGGATAGTCTATCAGTTCAAGTTATTCCCGGATAGTCTATCAGTTCAAGTTATTCCCGGATAGTCTATCAGTTCAAGTTATTCCTGGATAGTCTATCAGTTCAAGTTATTCCTGGATAGTCTATCAGTTCAAGTTATTCCTGGATAGTCTATCAGTTCAAGTTATTCCTGGATAGTCTATCAGTTCAAGTTATTCCTGGATAGTCTATCAGTTCAAGTTATTCCCGGATAGTCTCTCAGTTCAATTTATTCCTGGATAGTCTATCAGTTCAGGTTATTCCTGGATAGTCTATCAGTTCAAGTTATTCCTGGATAGTCTATCGGTTCAAGTTATTCCTGGATAGTCTATCAGTTCAAGTTATTCCTGGATAGTCTATCAGTTCAAGTTATTCCTGGATAGTCTATCAGTTCAAGTTATTCCTGGATAGTCTATCAGTTCAAGTTATTCCTGGATAGTCTATCAGTTCAAGTTATTCCCGGATATTCTATTAGTCCAAGTTATTCCCGGATAGTCTATCAGTTCAAGTTAATCCTGGATAGTCTATCGGTTCAAGTTATTCCCGGATAGTCTATCAGTTCAAGTTAATCCTGGATAGTCTATCGGTTCAAGTTATTCCCGGATAGTCTATCGGTTCAAGTTATTCCCGGATAGTCTATCAGTTCAAGTTATTCCTGGATAGTCTATCGGTTCAAGTTATTCCTGGATAGTCTATCGGTTCAAGTTATTCCTGGATAGTCTATCGGTACAAGTTATTCCCGGATAGTCTATCAGTTCAAGTTATTCCCGGATAGTCTATCAGTTCAAGTTATTCCCGGATAGTCTATCAGTTCAAGTTATTCCCGGATAGTCTATCAGTTCAAGTTATTCCTGGATAGTCTATCAGTTCAAGTTATTCCTGGATAGTCTATCAGTTCAAGTTATTCCTGGATAGTCTATCGGTTCAAGTTATTCCCGGATAGTCTATCAGTTCAAGTTATTCCTGGATAGTCTAACTAGGAATAACTTTAACCGTTAAGATCCTATATCATTGAATACTTACTCCAGAAAACCTGTCGAGTGCTTTGAATCAGTTATAAACATTTATATTTGTTGAATTACCAACAAATTAAATATCCCTTTTGCCTATATATATCACCTTGACCGACCAGTCTGTCGGGTACCAATCGGCACCACTGGTCACAGCACGTCGTGCTATTTTAGCCATAAGATAACGCCATTCGACTGGCTTGGCAGGCAGGCCAGTACTCATTTCTACAGCTGAGTAAACTGGAGCAACGTGAAATAAAGTGTCTTGCTCAAGGAAACAACACATCACCCGGTCTGAGAATTGAACTCACAACCTTTCAATTGCAAGTCCAATGCTCTAACCACTAATCCATGTGCCTCCATAATATATATATATAATACTTATTCTATCTATAGTTGTAAATTTTTCACTTCCACTTTTAATTTTCGTTCATCTATTTTATATATTTTAAAAATTTTGTTTGTTCCATTTATTTAGGAAAGAGGGGGGGGGGGTGTGATCTACTTTCGCTTCCAGTTTAATTTCATTTAACTTTTTAGATAGATTTTAAATTTTGTGTTATTTGTTGTTTGTTGACTATTTTTTTTTTGTATTTGACTATATAGTGGTTAGAGCATTGGCCTTGCAATCGAAAGGTTGTGAGTTCAATTCTCAGACCGGATGATGTGTTGTTTCCTTGAGCAAGACTCTTTATTTCACATTGCTCCAGTTTACTCAGCTGTAGAAATGAGATGATAGGGCCTGGGGGTCCATATCATTCCACTGCAAGGTGGTAGTGGAGGTGCCACGGCAAAAAAGCACCCAGCACTCACTGTAAATGAGGTTGGTGTTAGGAAGGGCATCCAGCTGTAGAAATCAAGCCAGAATCAGTTCCCGTCCCACCCTTGCAAGCAGGGAAAAAGCAGATGTAAAATGGTGATATATATATATATATATAGAGAGAGAGAGATGATATAAAGTATATATTTTTTGTTTATTATATATATATTTGGAGAATAGGATTGGCTGTGTAGTTGCTGGTTAAGTTAGGCTTAAAAATGGAATGAGAATAAGAAGAAAGCAAGAAGGGGTGAGGGGGTTTCCTCATCAGTTGTCTACTGGGGGTCTCGGATATTTCAACGTTTTAAAGACAATATATC
>OZ024749.1:6976836-7024517 GCA_964016885.1 Eledone cirrhosa
CTGTAAGGACGAAAGGTAATGTTAACTTAGCAGGATTTGGACTCAGAATGTTAAGGACTAAAACCTTGTGCTCTAAATCATGTTGTCCGACGCTCTACCAATGGTGCCAATCCACTGCCCATCAAAATTAAATAATGTTTTCTGATTTAGGCACAAGGCCAGCAATTTCATCCTTTAAGGATGAAAAGTAAAGTTAACCTCAGCAGGATTTGAACTTAGCAGATAAAGGACTCTACTACAAAGCATCTTATCCATGCTCTACTGATGCTGCCAAACCACAACCTTTCAGAATTAAATAACATTGAGTTTTTATGTTGTGCAAAAAGGTGAATTCACAACAAGTGTACTTTATATACAAAAACAAAAGTAACTGGGATAAACTGTTTAAGATACTCGTATGATGAGAACAGATGCTGCAGTACCATGTTTCCCATACAACCATCTGTAGTCTCCCCAGAATGTTGTTGTCAAACTCAGCAGAACTATTGTATAGTGTTGACACTATATGCTGCATCAAGTCTTTCCCTAAACTGTAGTCCAGTCCCTTCATATTCGATTTCTGGACAAGGTAGCACATTGTGTTTTTGAGCAAGTCACTTCAAATCATGTTGGTTTTCTTGAAAAGACTGGAACCCCTATCGTTAAAACACTCAAGAAACTTTCCTGAAAAGACTGGAACCCCTATCATTAAAACACTCAAGAAACTTTCTTGAAAAGACTGGGATCACTATTGTTAAAACACCCAAGAAACAATGTTGATACAATGTTGCAGGAGGCTAGCTATACCTGTATAAGTGGGAGCAGTACATTTCAATATTGTTTTCATTTAATGGAGTCCAGTATATTTATCATTAACCCTTTCTGTCATGTTCCTGCTATAACAGTAGCAGTCTTAATGTAATCTCAACTGGATTCTTGCTAAGGTGGTAATGAACAACACATGTAGGAAAAGAAGATAAACTACTAAAAATAGACAATTGATCATGTAGTTATGTAGTTACATGTGTTTATGGCTCTTTGTTAATGGTGTTCCCTATAGCAGTTGTTTAATTTTGTTTTTAATTAAAAATAAGATATTTTTTTGGCGATGAAATGAGTGTGCGATGAACCCAGCACATTTGGTAAACAAACAAGGTTTAAACTCTTTAAAGTTGAGGAAATTATTGATGATATTTATTCTATGGATGAAAGTGAGTAGGAAGTTCAACAAGTCTACCCTTACATGGATAGCTAGAAGGATTCGGACAATGAAACTTGTGAAAGTGGTGAGGAAAGTAGCGATTTTGGTGCAGAAATTTGGTGTGGCCCTCACATAGCTGATACTGATAGGAGTGGTGGAGAGTACGCAAACCTAGATGAAGGGTGAGTAGATATATTTACTGCAAGAACAGACCTGAGCACAGTCAGCAGCCTTTGGAAGAATAGAGCTCTTACAAAGTCCACCAAGAAGAAAGTAATCCAAACATTAGTGTGGCCAGTAGCTCTATATGGTTGTGAGTGATGGACTTTAAAGGCAACTGACTTGAAATGACTGAGTGCATTTGAAATGTCATGCTATAGGTGTGCACTTAGAATTAGCTGGACAGCTCACAGAACAATTGAGTCTGCTCTGGAAGCGATTGGTGCCAGTCACATTTGGTTGAAACAGTAAGGAAGAGGAAACTTCAGTATTTTTGGTCATGCTTTCAGGGTCCAACATGTGGCTACCCACATCTTTGAGGGATGAATACAAGGGTAAAGGGCCAGGGGAGAGCAGAAAAGGAGATGGACAGGAAGGATTTTGGCGTTAGATAGTAGCTGGGAAGGGAGAAGTAGTTTAGATAGTAGCTGGGGAGGGAGAGGTAGTTTAGATAGTAGCTGGGGAGGGAGAAGTAGTTTAGATAGTAGCTGGGGAGGGAGAGGTAGTTTAGATTGTAGCTGGGGAGGGAGAAGTAGTTTAGATAGTAGCTGGGGAGGGAGAGTTAGTTTAGATAGTAGCTGGGGAGGGAGAGGTAGTTTAGATAGTAGCTGGGGAGGGAGAGGTAGTTTAGATAGTAGCTGGGGAGGGAGAAGTAGTTTAGATAGTAGCTGGGGAGGGAGAGTTAGTTTAGATAGTAGCTGGGGAGGGAGAGGTAGTTTAGATAGTAGCTGGGGAGGGAGAGGTAGTTTAGATAGTAGCTGGGGAGGGAGAAGTAGTTTAGATAGTAGCTGGGGAGGGAGAGTTAGTTTAGATAGTAGCTGGGGAGGGAGAGGTAGTTTAGATAGTAGCTGGGGAGGGAGAGGTAGTTTAGATAGTAGCTGGGGAGGGAGAAGTAGTTTAGATAGTAGCTGGGGAGGGAGAGTTAGTTTAGATAGTAGCTGGGGAGGGAGAGGTAGTTTAGATAGTAGCTGGGGAGGGAGAGGTAGTTTAGATAGTAGCTGGGGAGGGAGAAGTAGTTTAGATAGTAGCTGGGGAGGGAGAGTTAGTTTAGATAGTAGCTGGGGAGGGAGAGGTAGTTTAGATAGTAGCTGGGGAGGGAGAGGTAGTTTAGATAGTAGCTGGGGAGGGAGAAGTAGTTTAGATAGTAGCTGGGGAGGGAGAGTTAGTTTAGATAGTAGCTGGGGAGGGAGAGGTAGTCCAGATGCTTTCACAGCCAGTCATTACCATTGGTCTTTATACTCAATCATGCGTGAAATAGGTCTCAAAGGGTTGTGATCTATCCACTATTTGCTGTTGACAGATTAGTGTAGTTAGTTCCTATTTAAAATCTAAGTGCACTGAGCTTATTTATTTTGTGAGTTCATGTGTTTCAACCATGAATGCAATAACATATGTCATCTCAGTGTTAGTAAAATGAAAACCTATAGAATAACGATTGAAAGATGAGAATTACAGGTGAAATCCAATATTCAGATTTTAATATAAAATGGCAGTGGTGAGAATGTTCGCAGACAAAAAGTAACAGTTTCGCCTTCTGAAAAGAAAACTACCTTGTAAGAATTATAAGAATTCAATAGTATTTATGTAATACAATCATGTCATTCACACTTCCGCTAAGTTGAAGAAAGACCTGTACAGCATAAAGCTTAACCTGATTACATACATAAAACATGAGGTCAGGGCAAACAGAATCCCATTCATCTTTTTCAATGCAGACTTCTAAGAAAGCAATCTAATTGATGTTAGGGCATAAAAAAAAATCTCTAAATGATAATCAAAGAGTTCACACAAGTTTGAATTGGAGACACAGCAAGATTTTTTTCTTTTGGTTTGCAGTTTTACCTTCTTTTTTTTTTTCTCCTCCCCAGCAGTTTGAGTATAGCATACATTTAAATGACTGAACAAATCTTACGGTACACACCGAATGTGTTTGCGTTTGTGAGTGTGTGTATTTGTGAATGTTTATGATAATGATATATATACATATATATATATATATAAATATATCATCATCATCACCATTTTACATCCATTATTCCCTGCTAGCATGGGTTAGATGGGTTGACTTGTAGGCAATGCTAGGTCAGAAGACCTGCTATCTTCCATGTGCATCACATGTCCATACCAACACAGTCTTCTCTCTTGCACACTATATCCAATTCCTCTTATGCCAAGTTTTCCCCTCAGTTTGTTTATATATCTCTATATATATAAAACAGAAGATGTCTGTCTCTGTGTGTGTGTGATTTTTATGCATTTCCACATTTCTCTACCGATTTTGATGATTTTTTTTTCCAATGTGCTCCAAATTTACCAACGATGGTCAACATGTAATAAACTTTGCCAAAAATGTCCTGCTTCTATGAAAAAAATCGATAAAACTAAATACATGCTGTAACCCTCTCTCTTACATGCTTATTCACTCTCTCTACTACCCAACAGCGACAAAACTTCGTTCAGGAACGCGACATAAACTTTAAAAACTAAGCAACACATCATTTTATACAACAACAAACAGTCATAACGCTCTCTCCGTCGCTCTTCCCTCTCTCTATAATAGATCATTCCCCCTCTCTATAATTTAACTGCTTTACTCTCTTCATGCTTTGAGTTTTAACACACCTCCCTATAGTTTCTTAGCTTTACTCTCTCTGTCGCTCTTCCTTCTCTCTATAATAGATTATTCCTCCCCCCTCTATAATTTAACTGCTTTACTCTCTCTGTCGCTCTTCAATCTCTATATGACAACATTGTTTTACACACCTCCCTATAGTTTCTTAGCTTTACTCTCTCCATTGCTCTTCCCTCTCTCTATAATAGATTATTCCCCCCTCTCTATAATTTAACTGCTGGGGGAGTCATTGGAGTTCCGTATTGACATACGGCTTTTCTGGGGTATTTTAAATCGGCTTATTGCAAATAAGAACCCGCAAAATAACATTTCATAAAACAGATTAATGCTATAGACATATGAATCGGAATGTTTAAATTATTTATTTTTTACGACTTTCATTGGTTAAATATTAATATGACAACTTCCCATAGTGTTGTACTTCTGGAAATTCTGCCGAATACACTGCCAAGGATGAACCTTTTCCCCTCGGCATCAGATATCCCGTTCGATTTCCGGCGATCCCAATTCCCGGTGAGACCATGTTTTGCCATGACCATTAACAAGTCACAAGGGCAAACATTGTCGGTGGCGGGCATCCATTTGGGGGAGCCATGCTTCTCCCATGGCCAACTTTATGTTGCCTGTTCTCGCATAAGGAGCAGGAATGGACTTTTTGCTTACACTCCTCAAGGGATGACACGCAATATCGTCTACAAAGAGGTGCTATAGATGTTGGTGCAGGTGTTGGAGGTGTTGGAGCTATGCCGTCTGGAAAACTATTTCCTGGTAGGGTCACCCATGGCGGACAGATCCGACACCCAGCGGCATCAGAGCCACCATCTTGCAACTTCGGTCTGCTAAATTCGCTATTGGAAGATTATTAACCCATCATTGATTAACCAAAATGCTAATTGGTTCGCAACTTTTAATAACCGGTTCAACTGCTTTATGCACTTAATTGACAAGCTTATTCGCTTTCAAGCGATGTTTACCTGTATGTAACTTTTCATAGCAAATGAACAAACCCGAGCAACGCCGGGCTAAACTGCTAGTATATATATATATATATATGTATATATATCTAGGGCAGGTAAAATTCCTGAGATACAGCAGTCTCTGTCCTTCATCATCGCCGCTATGTCCTACATCTCCCAGAGACCAGTGTTTGTCCTTAGGACATCAACATATGTCATCCTCAGTCTCCCTCTTCCTGTGTGACCATTTAGGGGTTCCTACATGATCACTGAGTGCAGTGTCAACTCTGAATATTGGTGAACATGTCCAGCTAACCTCAGTCTCCTCGGAGTCACTTTCGAGTTATATATATATATATATATATATATATATATATGTATATATATAAAACGAAGGAGGTGTGGTAAGGAACTAGATGGACCATAATGCACCAGAGTACTCAATACTTAGGGTAATAGAGTGGGTAATAGGAAAAAGTTTAACCCCGATGGCAGACCTCAAGCTGTTTTGACGGCTATTTTTAGACTGAAATAGCCGTCGAAACGGCTTGAGCTCTGCTGTCGGGGTTAAACGTTTTCCTATATATATATATATATATATATATATAATGTATTTCCATAGAAAACGTAAAGGAAAGAAGAGTGCTCTATGTAAAGTACAGAGCTATTTAATTATATATATATATATACCTAGCCCCAAAACAACTGCATACCCATCCATTCATGACCACCACTACCACCACCATCCCAATCACTAACCAGCAGTTCCATTCATGTTGTAGATATTCTCAGCATCACTGTACACCCCCCCCCCCCATCATGCCATCCTATTCAGGATCATTTTGAATCCTCTGAAATCCTATGCCTCTCCCTTCCACACACTAACACAACTCTCTCCAAGGACACTGCCCAACCATTCTTCCATAGATTACGCTCCCTAAACCCCAACAAACCAGTCATAGCACCATCATCTCCCATTACCTTCCACACTCCCAATGGAAAATGTAGTTATTTATTTAACCCCCTAATATTCTCGGTTGTTTTACAAATTATTTGAAACAAACAGAATATTTCATTTGAAATATGGTCACAAAAATGTTGACATCTTTACATAGACCAGCAGATTCTAAGCCATACCCAAGGAGAGTAGATTAACTTGGTATTGAAAGCTAAGAAGTCAGATTGAATAGGGTATATTGCGGTGTTTTTATTGTTTTTTCTTGTTTAGACAAGGCGTGCACAGGACTCATTTCAAAGAAATTATTAATTTTTTTAATTTTTCTGACTTTTTTAATTATTTCTGAATCCCCGTAATTTGGGCAATCCCAGACAAAACCTGTCCACAATTTATGCCTCACTAGAGGAGTAAACCTCGATGACAAAGAAAACAAAAAAGGAATTTCACAATGATGAGGCATGATGGATGTTTGAGATCAGTGGAGGAACAACAGTTAAGTCTGGGGTGATTCATACTAGATGCTGAGTGAAAGAATGTCATGTTGAGAACCAGGATAAAAAGACTTCAATAAATGAAAAACTGCAGTATGCACTGACATGTAGCATGCATTGGATGCATGTTTCAATGTGCAACTGAAACTCATTATGTCAGAAAGATGGATGGACAGTCATTACTGGAATGCTTTTAATCATAAGTCTGCTCAACCAGGGGCTAACTTCAGCACTAAACATTAACAATGGCAGCAACGGTCATCATGGTTATTTCCACATTCCCTTTTCCATGGTGGCGTGGATCAGATGGGACTTTTCAAGACAACAGTCCAAAAGCAAGACAACCTTTTTCCGACACCAATTCCTTTAGTCACCTTTTATGACGTAAAGGAATACACAACAACTTTAAAAACAACCAACATTCTCAGGCCATTTTCCCTACTGACGCAGAGATTAGCCTTGCCGTTTGCATGACATGGGCTCCAACTTGAGGCAAGATTAACTGACAGATGCTCTGGCTACAAACCCTTTTAGTTGTCCCTTACGACATGTAGGGACACAGTGAACCTACTTTAAATACTGAGATACACACAGTTATGTAATGAGATAATGAGATGTCCATTTAACAACAGTAGATATATTAACACTGCTTATAAGTATAACTATGTCTGGGTTCAGAGAGAGAGAGAGAGAGAGAGAGAGAGAGATGAGGGAGTGGGAGAGAGATTGAGAGAGAGGGAGAGCAAGAGAGAGAGAAAGAGAATGAGAGAGGAGAGGGGAAAAAGGGAAAGAGAAGAGACAGAAATAGAGAGGGAGGAGAGAGGAGAAGAGAGAGAGAGCCAGTAAGAGAGAGAAAGAGAGAGAGAGAGCCATATAGAGAGAAAGAGAGAGAGCCAGAAAGGAAAAGAAAGAGAGAGGAGAGAGAGTCACAAAGAGAAAAGAGAGAGAGAGTTTTAAAGCTAAATAATTGTTTCTACTTTTGGCACTTGCTGTTTCTTTAGCGGTTAGAATTTTTACAGCGATGAACTGGACTCCGCCTGGTGGTAAACAGAGGCGGGGTTGCCCAAGGATCACCTGACGACAAACGTTCCGGAAGGACCAGATGGCAGCCAACATCACCTGGCATGGTCTCGAAAAAGTTGCCGCTGATCGTGACCGCTGACGAGTACTTGCTGCTCGATGTGCCGAACGGTGCAAAAGTATCTAAGAATAAGACTTTTGGCACAAAGCCAGCAATTACCCCAGTGTATTACTGGTACTTTATTTTATCGACCCCGTAAGGATGAAAGACAAAGTTAATTAACCTCGGCGGGATTTGAACTCAGACCGTAAAGACCGTAACTCTATGCGTCAAAACATGGCGTCCGACTCTCTACCGACACTGCCAATCCAAATGCAGTTGAATAACTCCAAAACAAAAAATCAAAATCAAAATTAAACCAAAAAACCAGCAATTCTCCCAATCAGCAGAAGTTCTTACACAACCATCACCATTTGAAGAAATCAATAATGTTTTATAACTTTAATATCTTTCTTATTATTTTCCTTTACTTTATGAAATATAAACCTTCTAATAATATAAACAACTGACAATACAAATTAAAATGATTGATAAATGAGAATAAGAATAAGATATGTGTGAAGGAGAAGAAGGAAAACAAAGCTACTACAACAACAACTACAGTCATGTGTGTGTGAAGGAGAGAAAGGAAAACAAAGCTACAATAGCAACAACAACAACAATAACCACAATGACCGCAGTCATCAATTTAAAGAAGTTTGGCACAAAATAACATATTAAAATTTGAGTTTTTTGTTTAATTTTTTCAAGACATTTTGTATTATTGGAGTTTTGTTGTTGTTGCTGTTTTAGTTGCTGTTGTTGTAGCTGTTGTTTTTGTTGTTGCTGTTGTTGCCGCTGATTTAGTTGCTGTTGTTTTAGTTGCTAATGTTGTAGCTGTTGTTTTTGTTGTTGCTGTTGTTGTTGTTGTTGCTGTTGTTATTTTAGTTGCTAATGTTGTAGCTGTTGTTTTTGTTGTTGCTGTTGTTGCTGCTGTTTTAGTTGCTGTTGTTGTTGTAGCTGTTTTTGTTGTTGCTGTTTTAGTTGCTGTTGTTTTAGTTGCTGTTGTTGTAGTTGCTGTTGTTGTTGCTATTGTAGTTGCTGTTGTAGGTTGTTGTTGTTGTTGCTATTGTTGTAAGTTAGATGACTTGGAAAATTGAGATATTTGTTTATCTATTCCAATTTCATGACTCAATGACCTCTCATAATTCAATGACCACTCTTCAACTCAATGACTTCTACACGACTCAATGACCACCACAACTCTATCCTCACCCTGTACCCCAGCCCCCTCCCTATGACCCAATCCCGCCTTATAGCTCTGTCCCCTATCTATATCTCAGTCCCCTCTCTATAGCTCAGTCTCCTCTCTATATCTCAGTCTCTCCTCTCTATAGCTCAGTCCCCTCTATATAGCTCAGTCCCTCTATAGCTCAGTCCCCCCTCTATATCTCAGTCCCCTCTATAGATCAGTCCCCTCTATAGATCAGTCCCCTCTCTATAGCTCAATCCCCTCTCTATAGCTCAGTCCCCTCTTTATAGCTCAGTCTCCTATCTATAGCTCATTCCCCCCTCTATAGATCATTCCCCTATCTATAGCTCAGTCCCCTCTCTATAGCTCAGTCCCCTGTCTATATCTCAGTCCCCTCTCTATAGCTCAGTCCCCTCTCTATATCTCAGTGCCCCTCTATATCTCAGTGCCCCTCTATATCTCAGTCCCCTCTCTATAGCTCAGTCCCCTCTCTATATCTCAGTACCCTCTCTATAGCTCATTCCCCTCTCTATATCTCAGTGCCCCTCTATAGCTCAGTCCCCTGTCTATATCTCAGTCCCCTCTCTATAGCTCAGTCACCCCTCTATAGCTCAGTCCCCTGTCTATATCTCAGTCTCCCCTCTCTATAGCTCAGTCCCCTCTCTATAGCTCAGTCTCCCCTCTCTATAGCTCAGTCTCCCCTCTCTATAGCTCAGTCTCCCCCTCTATAGCTCAATCCCGCCCTATAGTTTAATGCCCTCTAAATAGCTCAATCACTCTCTATAACTCAATCCCCTCTCCACAACTCAAACCCCTCTCCATATCACAAACCCCTCTCCATAACACAAGCCCCTCTCCATATCACAAACCCTTCTCCACATCACAAGCCCCTCTCCATAACACAAGCCCATCTCCATATCTCAAGACCCTCTTTGTGATTCAATCACCCCTTCTTGACTCAATTCCCTCAATCCTAGAGAAATTGTGAAATATAGGCACCCAAAGCCGGTAATAGGACCAGAACAGGTGTGATATGAAGGCAGCATTTCTAACTTCTCATTAAATATTTCAATAACCAGAAAAGAATCACTGGACAGATTTGACGAGCATAACCAACCGGCAGGAGACCCAGCGGTAGACCCTGAGCAAGATGGTTGTATATCATCCATGGGCTTGGCTGGTCAAGCTTGGAGATCCAGCCAGATCTGTTGAAGACAGTTGCTTCTGACAGGACCCACTAGACAGAGTGTTTGAGGACTCTGCCCCCACAAACCTCTCAGGAATAAGTAGATGAAGAAGAAGAAATGCTAAACAAAACATATTCCTGGGTTAAACCATGTACATGTAGGATGTAAGATAGAATTAAATGGAGCAGAAGAGAACATATTCCTGGGTTAAACCATGTACATGTAGGATGTAAGATAGAATTACATGGAGCAGAAGAGAACATATTCCTGGGTTAAACCATGTACATGTAGGATGTAAGATAGAATTACATGGAGCAGAAGAGAACATATTCCTGGGTTAAACCATGTACATGTTGTATATAAGATGGAATTACATGAAGCAGAAGAGAACATATTCCTGGGTTAAACCATGTACATGTTGTATATAAGATGGAATTACATGGAGCAGAAGAGAACATATTCCTGGGTTAAACCATGTACATGTAGGATGTAAGATAGAATTACATGGAGCAGAAGAGAACATATTCCTGGGTTAAACCATGTACATGTTGTATATAAGATGGAATTACATGGAGCAGAAGAGAACATATTCCTGGGTTAAACCATGTACATGTAGGATGTAAGATAGAATTACATGTAGTACATAAGATAGAATTACATGGAGCAGAAGAGAATAAAAGAAGGAATACATGAGGGGAGTTGGAAACTCAACTTTTGCTGGCCCATGCTAACTAGCTGACCTAGCCTAACCAGGGCATTATCCAAGCTTCATTGACAGAGCCCTAAAAACAGCCAACAACTTGATTGTCTGTACACCAGACACCAACAGATATGTGTGTACCTCATATAACTGTACACCAGACAGTAACAGATGTGGGTGTGTACCTCATATAACTACACAAGACACCAACAGATGTGTGTGGACCTCATATAACTACACAAGACACCAACAGATGTGTGTGGACCTCATAACTGTACACCAGACAGTAACAGATGTGTGTGTACCTCATATAACTACACAAGACACCAACAGATGTGTGTGGACCTCATATAACTACACAAGACACCAACAGATGTGTGTGGACCTCATAACTGTAGATTAGACAGTAACAGATGTATGTGGACCTCATATAACTGTACATTAGATAGTAACAGATGTGTGTGGACCTCATATAACTACACAAGACACCAACAGATGTGTGTGGACCTCATATAACTACACTAGACACCAACAGATGTGTGTGTACCTCATATAACTACACCAGACAGTAACAGATGTGTGTGTACCTCATATAACTGTACACCAGGCACCAACAGATGTGTGTGAACCTCATAACTGTACACCTGACTTCAACAGATGTATGTGTACCTCATATAACTACACAAGACACCAAATGATGTGTGTGGACCTCATATAACTACACCAGACAGCAACAGATGTGTGCGTACCTCTTATAACTGTACACCTGACAGTAACAGATGTGTGTGTACCCTATATAACTGTCACCAGATATCAACAGATGTGTGTGTACCTCATATAACTGTCACCAGATATCAACAGATGTGTGTGTACCTCATATAACTGTACACCTGACATCAACATATGTGTATCTCTGTGCCTCAAATAATACTACATCACATGTCACCAGATGTGAGTCTGAGTAAGCTATATCATTGTACACTACATAGCAACAGATGTACCTTATATGTCATTACACTCCCCAGTGACTAAGTGTCACTGGGGAGTGTACTGGTGTACTGACATATATCTGTACACTACATAGCAACAGGGTACCTGTGTACCTCATATATCTGTACAATACATAGTAACAGGGTACCTGTGTACCTCATACAGCAGTACACTATATAACACCAGGGTAACTGTGTACCTCATATAACACTACATAACACCAGGGTACCTCTGTACCCTATACAACACTACATAACACCAAGGTACCTCTGTACCCTATACAACACTACATAACACCAGGGTACCTCTGTACCCTATACAACACTACATAACACCAGGGTACCTCTGTACCCTATACAACACTACATAGCACCAGGGTCCCTCTGTACCCTATACAACACTACATAGCACCAGGGTACCTCTGTACCCTATACAACACTACATAGCACCAGGGTACTTATGTACCCTATACAACACTACATAACACCAGGGTACCTCTGTACCCTATACAACACTACACTACATAACACCAGGGTACCTCTGTACCCTATACAACACTACATAACACCAGGGTACCTCTGTACCCTATACAACACTACACTACATAACACCAGGGTACCTCTGTACCCTATACAACACTACATAACACCAGGGTACCTCTGTACCCTATACAACACTACATGACAACAACAGGATATATAGATATCACCTGAAGCCATATAACAAATGTGAAGAGATTGATGTCACACTGGTGAGTAAAATATATTTCTTTCTAAAACTCAATAGATGTCAACTGACATTGAACTTAGTATGTCACCAATGACGCTGCAGTAAATTAACATGACAGCCACCATTCTACCTCTCATTCTCTATTTCCTTCTCTCTTTCATTCACACCGTCTCTCTCTTTCTCTCACTCAGACACATTCTTTCACAAATGATAACTTTTTCTCTCATATATTAACACTCTCTCTTTCTATTCCTCTTTCGTATACTCTCTTTCACACACACAGACTCACACTGACTCACACACAGATACACACAGACTCACTCAGACAGACACACACACAGACTTACTCACACACACTGACACACACACACACTCACACACAGACACACACACATACACACAGACACACACTCACACAGACAGACTCACACAGACTCAGAGATTCACACACACACACACATACTCACACACATACTCACTCACACACACACACAGACACACACACACTCACACAGACTCACACATACACACACACACACATGCAGACAGAGGAGAACATATAAGCGTGTTAAAAACAATGCGTAGTTTCTACAGCTAACACAAACTCAACAGCATTGATACTGTTGAGGTAAGTTTTCATTGCTGGAAATAAAGACTATCATCTGTATGATAGAGGATTGAGAGAGTGAGAGTGGGACAGAGAGACATTGAGTGAGAGTGAGAGTGAGACATAGAGTGAGAGTGAGAAAGACAGAGAGATATTGAGTGAGAGTGAGACAGAGAGACATTGAGTGAGAGTGAGACAGAGAGACAGAGAGATATTGAGTGAGAGTGAGTGAGAGTGAGTGAGAGTGAGAAAGACAGAGATATTGAGTGAGAGTGAGACATAGAGTGAGAGTGAGACATAGAGTGAGAGTGAAAAAGACAGAGATATTGAGTGAGAGTGAGACATAGATATTGAGTGAGAGTGAGTGAGAAAGACAGAGATATTGAGTGAGAGTGAGACAAGAGTGAGACAGAGTCACAGAGAAGGATGCACAGAGAGACAGAGATACAGAAAGGTAGAGAGACAGAGAGAGAGAGCCAGAGAGAAAGACAGACAGGCAGAAAGACAGAGAGACATACAGACAAAATAAAAAAGAGCGAGAGGAAGAAGAAGAAGAAGAAGATGAAAGGAAAAGATTAATGACAGAACTATGAAAACAACACCAAAAACACCACAAAACACTTCACCAAAAACACCACGAAACACTACACCAAAAACACCACGAAAAACTACACCAAAAACACCACGAAACACTTCACCAAAAACACCACGAAAAACACCACGAAAAGCAACACCAAAAACACCACGAAAAACAACACCAAAAACGCCACAAAACACTTCACCAAAAACACCACAAAAAGCAACACCAAAAACACCACGAAAAACAACACGAAAATAACACCAAAAACACCACGAAAAACTGCACCAAAAACAACACCAAAACCGAAAACAAGAGAGAAGAGGAGAGAGGGGAGAGAAAGGAGAGAAGAGAGAAGAAAGACATGTAAAGCAAAGATAAAAACAAAAGTCAGTAATTACTAGCCAACTATGGAAGACAATAAAAATGTGGTCGTAGTAGCAACATTTAACATAAATCACAGAGAAAACAGTGGCATTCTTTTTTTTTTTTTCATTGAACAGCACTGAAAGATAGCGCAAGTTATAATGGTTTCAATTAGCAAACAAACAAGATGACCACAGTTCCTCATCAGAAAAACCAATGAAAATATGAACACCATTGTACATTTAGATTCTATTGAAGCTGAAGAATGGCGCAGATATTTGATAAAGTAAAGAATAGAATAGAAATATAAGAATAAAATGAATAAAATGAATAAAAAGAACAGATAAAAACATGGGAGACTTGTGGAACTGCTCAAATTAATGTGATGCCTTCTGTGTGTGTGTGTGTGTGTGTGTGTGTGTGAGTTTGAATGTGTGTGTGTAAATATGTGTATGTCTGTTAGTGTGTGTGAGTGAGGGAGTGAGTGTAAGTGTGTGTGTGTGAGTGTCTGTGTGTGAGTGTATGTGTGTGTGAGTGAGTGTCTGTGAGTGTCTGTGTGTGTGTTAGTGAGTGTGTGAGTGTGAGAGTGTGAGAGTGTGAGAGTGTGTGTGTGGGGGGGGGGTAAGTGTGTGTGTTTACATGCTAGCAAGGAAAACATGTTAAATGATGACATATATATATATATATGTGTGTGTGTGTGTGGGGGAGGGGTATATGGGGTATGAATATGAATGTGCATATATATGGGCTATATATATATATATATATATATATATGTGTGTGTGTGTGCGCGTGTGTATGGGGCATGTATATATATATATATATATATATATATATATATATGTATGTGTGTGTGTATATATATATACACACATACATGTGATGAGTGTGAAGAGAAGAGATCTTTGGTCAGTAGAAATTAGTATGATGATGATGATGATCATTATTATGGTTTAAACAGAGGTCAGTGACTGACAAAATAAACAGTACATTGAATAAAATTAGCATCCATGACTTGCTTACAGTTCTGTATGTTTGGATTTCAAATTCCTTTAGTATCAAATGATTTGGCTTTTGTTTTTCTAAACCAAACAATTGTTTTAACATCATTTTCACAGCTGAAGCAAGAGGTTAGCTATGCTGGGTGTTCAAAACAGCTTTATCTCTTTAGCATTTAAACTGGCTGAAGGCGTGTGGCTGATTGGTTAGCGAATTGGATTCGCAATTGTGAAGTTATCAGTTCGATTCCTTGACCGAGCGATGCGTTATGTCCTTGAGCAAGACACTTTATTTCACGTTGCTCCTTCTACTTGGAGTTGCGACCGATAGATAGTATTAGCAATTTGAAAAACCAACGGAAACATTGTTTAGTCGGTCCGATTTGACGAAACTCATTCAACAAATGTTTTTAAACTGGCTTGATCTAGCCAGAAATCTCTCACCCCTCTCTGTTCAAACAAGCCATAACTGACCTCAAATACTGATGTTAAGGTGTTGTTCTCAAAATAAATACTTTCAAAATCTCATAGATTCTATATTATGAGATATTATGCGAGATAAAGCCTTTACAATGAAAATACAATAGTATATATAGAGTAATGTAAATGGTAAAGAGTTATATAATTTGAGGCAATTTTTTACAGCTAGAGAGCCTTCTGGGCACTAACAGTTCTAGATGTTCTAAAACATACAGGAATATGATGTACCAGTTTTAAAGTGTATATATACAGGATGAATAAAATAACAGTCAAGTACTGAGACAGGTGGGAGGGGGGTCACAGGTCATAGATGCGTTGGTTTAGCCAGCCTCTTGATACCAAGTCCTTCAATCATCTCTTACAACACACAGCGATCTGGCGTACCGATTCTAAAAACTGGGATACACATGGCTATGTATATCTATGTATGTGTGTGCGTGTGTGTATATATATTTATATATATATATATATATCATCATCATCATCTTACGTCTGCTTTTCCTTGCTTGCAAGGGTTAGACGGGTCCTATTCAGCACAGCGTCTCTCCACTTGTCACGGTCCTTCGTCCTCTCCTCAGTGAGTTTCAGCGATCTGAGGTCTGCTCTCACCACTTCTGGCCATGTTTTTCTGCGTCTTCCTTCTACCAGGATTTCTTAGCACTTCTTTACCCAGCGGGCATCACGTCCATACCATCTCAGCCTTCTCTCCTGCACACCACAATGGAGCATACTTGCTTCATTTCTCTCCAGCCGTTGCATATCTTCTGCAGTTGCTGGCCATATCTCACTACCATGCAGCATCGCACATCTCACACAGGCATCATATAACCGTCCTTTCGTATGCAGAGAGAAACACTTCTTTGTCAACAGAGGAAGCAGCTCCCTAAACTTCTTCCAACCCGTCCTTATTCTAGATACTATGTCCTCGGAGCACCCCCCTCCCATGCTAATCTGATCACCTCGGTACCGGAAGCTATCAACCACTTCTATAGAACCCACCTGCATTGGAAAAATGTGTCTATCACTGCGATTACTACTAGCAACTTCCTGTACATCTACTGTATACATAGTTTTCCCTACCTGTTAGTTTGCCTGCTATCCCACTACATCTCTTGTCTACCCAAGATCTGCATTGCGTACATTTTATGGAATTTATGCCAGTTCCTTTCCTACATATTGAACATGGCCATTTCCCCGATGGAATCAGAGTATTGTCCTCTCTTCTACTTATCAACACTTTTGTTTTAGCTATGTTCACTCTCAGGTCTCTTGATTCCAACTGCTGTTTCCATAGCCAGAATTTATTCTCTAGCTCCTCTACTGATTCTGCTATAAGAACCAGATCATCAGCATAGAGAAGTTCCCATGGACAGCCAGTCTTAAACTCCTCTGTTATGGCTTGGAGGATTAAAATGAACAAGAGCAGGCTGAGGACCGAACCCTGATGTACACCTACTTGTATCTGGAATTCCTCACTAAACTCCATTCCTATTCTCACTTTACTGACAGCACCCCTGTACATAGCTTGCACTGTTCTCACAAGCCATTCCTCTACACCTAGTTTTCTTAGGGACCACCAGATGACAGATTGGGGTACCCTATCAAAGGCCTTCTCTAGGTAAAAAAAAGCTAAGTATAGTGGCTTATTCTTCTCCAAGAACCTCTCTTGTAGTTGCCTCACTAAGAAGAGGGCATCTGTTGTACTTTTCTGAGGCACAAAACCGATCTGCATCTCATCTAGTTTGACCCTTTCTCTAATCAGTTGCGCTAATAGTCTCTCTGCTACTTTCATAACCTGATCCATCAGCTTTATGCCCCTATAATTGCTCCTCTCTAGAGCATCCCCTTTACCTTTGTAGCAATTTATGAGAATACTGGTGCACCAGTCTTTGGGTATGACACCACCATATATAGCTTGATTAATGATGCGTGCAACTAGTTTAGTGCCTACTTCTGATGCCTTCAGCATCTCAGCAACTATCCCCGACGGTCCAGCAGCCTTACTATTCTTCATTTCCTTAATTGCCTCTTGTACCCTATATTCGTCATCTTAATAGCTGGTCCCTCTGTCGGGTCAACTGGGGTAATTTCTTTCTGTCCCATTCGTTCTCCACATTCATCAGTCTCTCATAATGACATTTCCAGGCCTCCTTTTTTTGATGATTCGTGACACTAAGTACACCGGCATCATTCCGGACACAATTATCTCCAACAACATCCTGATTTGTATTGACACACTGCCTTGCAATGCGGAACACCGCACGTCTCTGATCTTCCCATCACAGAAATTTGGCAAATCTCCTACTCTCAGCCTCAGCTGCTAAGTACACTATACGTCTAGCTTCTCTCTTAGTGGCTGTGTATCCCTCTCTACTCCCACTGTTTTTCCAAGCCTTCCATGCCAGTCTTTTGTCTCTAATGGCCATATCTACCGTGCTGTTCCACCACCAGGTTACTCTCTATCTGGTTGAAGCTCTGCCCCAACCACAAATTTCTTCAGTAGCCTGCAGTAAGTTGTCATGTAAGAAATTCTAGTTATCATCTGTCATACAACTCTAAATCGTCTTCTTTTTCGTCATATACATCTTGAAGGGCTTTGCTAAATTTATATTTTAATGAAAGGTCTTTTAGCTTCCAGACCTTTCTTTTCCACACCTTCCTGTATGTCTCATTCTTCCTCTTTCTTACTGAGATGTCACTAACGACTAACCTATGCTGTGGGGCACATTCTTCCCCGGGGTATGACTTAGTATTTGACACCATCTGTCTGTCTCACTGTCTAACTAGCAGGAAGTCAATCTGGCTTATGTGCTCGCCTGATTTGTAGGTTATTAGGTGATTGGTAGGCTTCTGGAAGTTAGTGTTGCAAATGGTTAGTGCATTTGCATCACAAAATTCAAGAAGCCTCACTCCTTCATTTCTTGAACCGTAACCGTGCCCACCATGTACACCAGTATATCCATGCTGGAGCTGTCCAACATATCCATTGAAGTCCCCTGCTAGCATAACGATGTCTCTATCCTCTGTCATTGAGGCTGTTTGTAAAAGTTGCTCGTAAAAGCAGTCTTTCTCTTTACCTAGGCCTGCCTAGGGAGCATAGGCAGAAATGATTGTCAGTAGTTTCCTGCCTACAACTAATCTAAGCTAAATTATTCTATCACTAACTTTACCTCTATTGTCTTATTGATCCATCTCTCAGCCAGTAATATGCCCACCCCACCTAAACCATCATCATTACCCACCCAGAAAAGCTTATAACTACGATCTTGCCTGCGATTAGTCTTGCACACAGCACACATCCACATGCCTTCTGTCCAGCATCTCCGCTATCTCACCAGATCTACCTGTTAGAGTGCCAACATTAAGTGTGGCAACTCTGAGATGCGACGACCCATTCTTTTTCCTGTTGTGCGATTGCCTGATGACGGTCATGGGGTTCTCACACATGGCCTCACTAGCCACCCCACTACTGTGAGCAGCCCTAACATGGTTAGTGTTATTGCTGTTTATGCAGTTGTTTTTGTGCGCTTGCTTGATGACGGTTGGGGGGGGGGTCGCACATGGCCGCACCAGCCACACCACTACCATGCACAGCCCTAACATATTTAGTGTTATTGCTGTTGACGCAGTTGTTGCAATTCTTATTTGTTGTGCTCATAATTTTGGCATTTATTATACTGGTTGGATGCCCTTCCTAACACCAGCACCCCTTTACAGCATGGACTGGGTGCTTTTATTTGTGCCACCAGCACTAGAGAGGTCGTCTTACTGGACTCAGGGGCCCTATCCACCCCTCCATACATATATACACACTCTTTCACCTGTTCCAGCCATCCAGCTGAGGCCATGCTGGGACATCTCCCTTATATATATATATATGAGGTTACAGTTCACTATTTCCATTGGAAGCACGTATAATGGACTAACCTAACCGGTAATATGTTTTTTTCTCCACAATTGATGAAATACTTTAGCCCCATTGAAACAAGTGTTGATGTATAAATAAATAAATAAATAAATAAATAAATAATAATAATAATAATAATAATGATTTCATTTATTAGCCACAAGGGCCGACATGTAGGGGTCAATACAAAGACAGGCACAGTGGGTGTTTACAATAAGGTCGAGTAAAAGTGCACAATGGCAAGACTAATTTAACAATGAAAATATAAAAATATAATATAAACTATGCATAAATATAACAAAATAAATTCCCCGATAGGGGGTGGACAACCCTGGGGTGATTCGGGTACCCCACCAATCCTGAACCACCCTGCGCTTCTAGGGTACCCAGGGAGAGCACCCCTCTCCTCAAGTTAGCCAGCCTATAGGTGCATGGTCAGAGTAGGCCCATTCACACGAGCCATTCTCGCCACATTCACCCACCTTTTAGCAAATGTACTGGGGGGAAGCACTTCTCTCTCCACCCTCACCCTCTTTTCCAGGTGAAACTTGAAGAAGTTGATGAGGGATTGGCCGAACAGAAAAGTGTCTGTCTTTAGTCCTTTCAACCTGGTCCACCATATAATCTCTTTCGCAACTGCCACCAGACAGAGGAAAATGTCCTGCTCTTCCTGACCTAAGGAAGGTGGTGGCTCGATCTTCACTATGGACTCGGCCGATAGCCGGATTCGTCCCACACGCGACAGTAGCTGTTCGACATAACTCCACAAGTCAGTAATTCACAGACATTGGACAAGTGCGTGCAGAATGGTTTTGTCGTTCTGTGCGCATCTTGGGCAGGTCCGTCTGACAGCACTTCCGTGCCTGTAGAGTTTATCCCAAACCGGCAGTGCCACCCGGTAGCACTGCCAAGCGAGGGATTTCTGGAAATTGTCCATCGTCCCCGGCTCAAAAGTCCTCCAGTACAGACTGGTCAGTTCGACTTCGTCGAGGCCCAAAGCTTCTCCGAGTGCGTCATCGCACTTGCCCACCACTAATCCTCTATAGAACTCGAGAGTGGAAGTTCCACTGATCGCATTGCCCGCTTGGTAGAGGGAAGTGAGTGCCTGGCAACATTCCAGGTGCCAGTCACCCAGTCTCGGTCTCTTCTTGACCCAGGACTGCAGCTCAGTCAAAGAAATGAGCTGCAGAAGGTCCCGTCTGATAAACGGCGACCACACCTGTTCACCATTGAGGCAGAATATCTGGAGATGTCACAGCCTCAACGCATGTCTGCGCATCACTAGCCACGGCATGCCCAGCCCTCCGTGTAGAGGGTGCTGGCAGCAGATGGACCGCCTCACCAACGGAACTTGTCCCCTCCACAAGAATTTGAAGAGGAGCCGTTCCAACTTGGCGAGGCGCGGACGGGGGCAAGGCACGATGGTTAGGCGGTAGTAGATGACGGACGCGATGTACGCATTCGCCACCTCCGTGCGACCTTTCAGTGATAGCTTCCTCCCAGCCCATTTTTGGGTGAGACTGGCTACTCTGCTCGTTACCTCATCCCAATTCTTTTCCACCTGGAGGTCTGGTCCGAACCAAACCCCGAGCAACTTTACCGGTCCATCCGTCCAGCGCCCCACGACGCTGTCTGACGGCATGGGCTTGCCTCTCCGGGTTCCGAGCTGCAAGCCCACCGACTTTTCCGGGTTAAGTTTAGCTCCTGTCAACCTTTCATATTCCTTCAGTAAGGTGCCGACCACCTCGATTTCTGAGGTGTTCGACACCATCACGGTGATGTCGTCTGCATAAGCCGACACCGCCTTTCCACGTCCCGGTTCGAGCGGGATGCCCTGCAACAGCTTCAGCTTCCGCAGTAAAGGCTCGCGAGTCAATACGTACAGAAAGGAAGAGAGAGGGCACCCTTGACGGACCAATCGGGAGAGCCGAAATGGTTCCGAGAGGTGGCCATTAACGTTGACCACCGAGCGTGTGCCGCTGTGCATTGCAACGATCCAGCTTCTAAAGACAGGGCCGAAGCCAGCTGCTTTAAGGACAAACTCCAGATACCAATGGTTGACCCTATCGAATGCTTTCGATTGATCTAAATTGATCAGTGCCCCACCGAAACCAGGTTTACACCCTACCCTCTCTATGATGTATCACATGAGGTGGAGATTGTCGTGTATGGACCTGGCTGGGATTGCGCAAGTTTGCGCCTCCCCAACCAAATCCTCGACGACAAGCACCAATCTCTTTGATAACACCTTGGCCAAAATCTTAAACTCTGTGTTGAGCAGAGTTATGGGCCTGAAGTTGTCTAATGTATCCCTCTTGTTCTCGTCTTTCCTTATCAGCATCACCACTCCCCTGCTCACAGAACTGGGAATACTCCCATTCTGCTGCCAGTTGCAGTAGAGTGCTTCGAGGAGTTCGGAGAACAAGTCTGGCATATTTATGTAAAGCTCGTAGGGCAGGCCATCCAAACCGGGTGACTTGCGCCTCATGCAGCCGACAAGGGCGTCCTGAATTCGGCTGAAGTAACCAATAATAATTGTTTCTACGTTAGGCACAAGGCCAGCAATTACCCAGTGCATTACTGGTACTTTATTCTATCGACCCCGTAAGAATGAAAGGCAAAGTTAACCTCGGCGGGATTTGAACTCAGAATGGCAAGGGCCGTAACTCTCTACGTCAAAGCATGGCGTCCAACCCTCTACCAATACTGCCAATCCATCATTATTAATAATAATAATAATAATAATAATCCTTGGCCTCATTGAATTTTGAATTATATATATAACAAAGATTAACAAGGATTTTAATTGAAACATTCAATTAATTTACAACCATTTCATTGGTCTGACAAGAATATTCCATTCCTGTTAGAGTAACTCTTCAGAATCTATCAATTTCAAATAAATAAATATCTTACATGTTCAAGAATTCCCATGGTGTGGACTATAAGATGACATTCAGCTTAACAAATTTTCTTTGTCTCTATATGGTTGTATTATCAACTTATTTAAACTATATATATATAGTTTAAATAAGTTAATACAACCATATCATCAGCATCATCGTTTAAAGTCCATCTTCCACGCTAGCATGGGTTTAGACGGGAATTGTCTTACTTGAGGCAAGATTGGTCGGGTGACCATATCTCGCTCGTATAGGACTGTCTGGCAGGCTTTCTACAGCTGGATGCCCTTTCTAACACCAACCTCATTTACAGTGTGGACTGGGAGGTTTTTACCGTGTTACCTACACAGCCACATTACAGCCTGGACTGTGTGTCTTTTTGTTGTGACACCTACACAACCTCATTTATTTTGGACTGGATGTCGTGGTACCATCATAACTTTACAGAGAAAGGGTGGTGTTGGTGGGAGTGGGGGGTGTGGTGGAGCAGAGGTAGTGGGATGGGGTATATATTTGGTTAAGAGATGCCTACTGACTGTAGGTTTCGCTTTGTACATAGGCAAGGCGGGTCTTCTGTATTACTGCGTAGCGCCAAATATCTCGGTCCAGTGACATTGTCTTAGAGATATACTAGCAGAATGGCCCGGCATTGCTCGGGATTTGCTCTAGGGTTCTTATATATTTATCCTTATATATATTTATCCTTCTCGAGCCTCGTGAAGTAAATACGTTTGTTTATATTTTGTTATTGTGTATGCAAAAATATCTGTACACGAATATATAAATAACCGTACGGAATACCTCGGCCTCGGGTTGTGTCTACATTTTAAAATGTTTGTCGTACATTACCAGGACTTTTTTCCGTTCAATACTTTATCGCGAAATAAATACTTTTGCTTATATGTGTATGCAAAAATACCTGTACACGAATATATAATTATATATATATATATATATATATATTAAAATAACAGATTAAAGTTTAAGCAAAGAATCGCTGCTTTCACCCTTAACGGGATTTTCTGAAGCTAAAATAATAAATCTGTGAACGCAGAAGTAAATATTTTGAAAAACGTTACACACTATATATATATACACACACACACACTATATATACATACACAAACACCGCGTCATAATGATGTAATGCAAACAGCCAGTCATGCAGAGATATATTATAAGGGCGCAACGTAATATCTATGTATCTATCTAAAAAGAGAAAGACTAAGAGAGAGCGAAAGAAATCACTAAATCGCCTACTGCAGCCCCTAGGGCATTGAAAATTTGAAAATTTGAAAATTTGAAAATTTGAAATTTGAAATTTGAAAATTTGAAAATTTTTTGCTCAGAACACTCAATAGGACCATAAGTATTACATGTCTAAAGTTTGAAAACAATCGGTTGGGTGGTTCTCGAGCTTTAGTGATTGTATAGACCTTCTCCGTTTTAGTTATATATATAGAGAGAGAGAGGGAGAGGGGGAGATGGGGAGGAGAGGGGGAGGGGGAGAGGGGGAGGAGAGGGGGAGGGGGTAATGGGGGAGAGGGGGGGGGTAATGGGAGAGGGGGGGGGGAGAAAGGCACAGAAAGAGAAGATATGCATATGTAAATTTTAATAATTCATATGATGTGCAGACTTATATACACACAGATATGAAACAAGATATACATATTATTAACAAAGACATGCAAACATACATTTATATACATACATTGCTACATGTATACATACACCCATATTTACATACATACATATATATATATATATATATATATATATATATATATATATATACAGTCATATATATATATATATATATATATATATATATATATATACACCCATATTTACATACATAAATATATATATATATATATATATATATATATACAGTCATATTTACATACATATATATATATACATACTCATATTTCCACACATATATATATATATACATACACTCATACATACTACATACATACATACATATATATATATACATACACTCATATTTACATACATATATATATATATATATATATATATATATGTATATATACATACTCATATTTACATACATATATATACATACACTCATATTTACATACATACATACATACATATATATATACATACACTCATATTTCCGTACATATATATATATATACATACTCATATTTACATACATACATACATACATACATACATATATATACACATACACTCACATTTCCATACATATATATATATACATACTCATATTTACATACATACATGAATAAGTATATACATACACTCATATTTACATACATACATGAATATATATATATACATACACTCGTATTTACATACAAACATGTATATATACTCATACATACATGAATACATACATACATTCATATTTGCATACATACATATATACATAGATGTATATGTACATACATATATATGTACTTGCATACATATATACATACATGTATATGTACACCCATATTTACATACATACATACATACATATATACATACACTCATTTACATACGTAGATATATACATACACTCATATTTACATACACACATATATAAATATATGTATATATATATAGTCATATTTACCTGTATATCCATACATACACATATATAGATACTAATGTATCTATATACAAACATATATGTATATACATACACACACACATATATATATACATACACACACATATATATATATATATATACTAATGTATTTATATACAAACATATTCATATACACACACATAGATACTAATGTATTCATATATATGTGTGTGTGCATCTGTGTGTGTGTGTGCGCGTGTGTGTGTGTGTGTGTGTGTGTGTGTGCACGCGCGTGCGTGCGTGTGTACATATGTATGAGTGAGTGTACTTTTATGTGTATAAATATCAAAGATTATAAGAAGCCGAGAATAGTTTGGAGTTAGAGCCCATCCTATTTCTAAAGCTATTGTCAATGAAACTATATATGTATTATCATATCAAAAGATACCATATGAATATATGGATGGTCACACTTGTACAACTTCAATATTATGCGATATCCATGTTATATTCTATTTTAGAAAAGTAGTTAAGAGGTGAATTAATAAAATCTTCATGAATATGACTAAATTTGAAAGAGACCTTTGTGCCAAAAATATAGAAAAAAAAAAAAAGCTTTTAAAAGCATTTTTCAATCCTTACACTATATTACATGTCCCTTGCAGTTAACCAGTTCACATCTGAGTCATTTGCTTCCCAGTTCAATTGCACTGCCAGGCAGGTAGGGGTCTTGTACTGTATTGTAGCTTTGGGCTGACACAGGTTTTTTTTTAAAATTTGGTAGTCAGAAACTATGAAGAAGCCCTTTAGATGGCTGGATTGTGCCTGCTTTTTAGGTGGTAGGCCGAATCTGTTAATCTATCATCCCCTGTTTAACATCACCACATGACCCATGGTTTCATTGCATTTGGTAGTTAAATGAATCATTAGCAGTTGTCTCATTGTTGGTTGTTATCTACTTGATTTCTAATGCTTTGGAGGAGAAATTGCTTTCCCCACTTCAATCACACATACCACACACAGCCAACACTCAATAACTATTATTTCTCCTTGGAGGAGGGTAAATATCTGAGAGTTAAACTTTAGCATTTAAACTGACCATTCACACAACCCAATGTCCCTGTTATAAGTGGTGACCCCGAAAAAAAAAAATAATAGGATCTGGTGTTGTGTGAATATAAAACGACACTCGGTTGTATGTACAATGTTTATTTAACAAGGTTGAGTTATGTAGAGCAGAATAGTTTACATGCCAAGAGAGATGAAAGAATGAATTAAAGTTAGTTGTATTACCGTTTTGAAGTCATCTCGCAAGAGACCAAGTGGTCTTTACATTACCATGTTCAGGTTGCCAGAGGGTAGAGCCTCGGCAAACGCGCCTGGTCGAAGGGCCAGGCAGGTTAAAAGAGAGGGGAGAGAGCTATAAGCTCTCTCCTTTATAGGGTCCCAGGATGGAAGTGACAAAGAAGGTTCTGCCACCTCAACGGGAAGTAACTCCAGCTACTTCCTGTCTAGAGAGCACTACTGGTGATAAGGGAGGCAACTCTTGCTACACCATGTATACCAGGGTTACGAGATATATGATCAATCCTACAAACTGGGAAATCATTAATTTACTACAACACCCTTGATATCAATAATTGTTTCTACTTTTGGCACAAGGCCAGCAATTACCCCAGTGCATTACTGGTACTTTATTTTATCGACCCTGATAAGAATGAAAGGCAAAGTTAACTCCGGTGGGATTTGAACTCAGAATGTAAAGGACCATAACTCTATGCTGCAAAGCATGGCGTCCGCTCTACCGGTACTGCCAAACCACCGCCCATACTATCAATAATTGTTTCTACTTTTGGCACAAGGCCAGCATTCATCCCAGTGTATTACTGGTACTTTATTCTCTTGACCCCGTAAGGATGAAAGGCAAAGTTATCCTCGGTGGGATTTGAACTCTGACACAAAGGGCTGATACAACAAATGTTATACAGCTATCTATACAATCTTGAGAATGCTCTGCCCTTATGTTACACACACACACACACATATGTTATATATATATATATATATATATATATATATATATCATCATCATCATCATCATCAACGTTTAACGTCCGTGTTCCACGCTTGCATGGGTTTGGACGGGGGTAGTCCCACTTGAGGCAAGAGTGATTGTCTTGCTCGCATAGGACTGTCTGGCAGGTTTTCTACAGTTGGATGCCCTTCCTAACACCAACCACATTTACAGTGTGGGTCTGGGAGGTTTTTACCGTGTTGCCTACACGGCCACATTACAGCGTGGACTGTGTGTTTTTTTGTCGTGACACCTACACGATCTCATTTGTTTCGGCCCGGATGGCGCGGCACCAACATAACTTTACATAGGACGGGGTGGTGTGGATGGGGTGGGGGTGGTGGTGGTGGGACGGGGTGTATTTTGTTAGAGATGCCTACTGGCAAGGCGGGTCTTCTCTGTTACTGAGTACCGCCAAAGGTCTCGGTCCAGTGACATTGTCTTGGAGAGGTGTAAGTGTGTGAGGTCGGAGTTTATCAGCTCGTCTCAGGTTTTTCTAGGTCTGCCTATTCCGTGGCTACCGTCTATCTTTATTGCCCTGCACTTTGTTATACAGCTATCGACTTTCATGCGCATCACGTGTCCATACCAACGTAGCCTTCTCTCGAGTAAACAACATCTGATCCCTCTTATCTCTAATTTTTTCCTTAGTTCGTTTATGCTTTGCCGTTCACGTATATTACTGTTACACATCCAGCGGAGCATGCAAGCTTCGTTCCTCTCTAGTCTGCGTATATCCTCTGCACACAATGCCCAGGTCTCACTGCCATGCAACATTGCTGTTCGTATGCAGGCATCGTACAACCTGCCTTTCATTTTTAGGGAGAACCCTTTAGCAGCTAATAGTGGTATAAGCTCTCTGAACTTTTTCCAACCAGTTCTGACTCTAGCTACAGTACTTTCAGAGCACCCTCCCCCACTGCTGATTTTATCGCCCAGGTAACGGAAGCTGTTCACTATTTCTATAGAACCCTCTGCGCAATTGAAAGAGCTAGTATTGTGTGGGCACTTGCTGCTACTTATTGCACCAGAACACCGGCCACATGTAAAATCTATGTTCTTAGTTAGCTTACCTGTGATCCCACTACATCTTTTATGCACCCATACTTTGCATTTAGGACACAAAATGGAGTTTCTACCTACGCCTTTCCTACACACCGAGCACGACCATTTCCCAGAAGGGACCGCCGCCTTGTTTTCTTTCCTACAAACTAGAACTTTGGTCTTAGCCAGGTTAATTTTAAGTCCTTTTGACTCTAGGCCGTGCTTCCATGTTTGGAATTTCTTCTCTAGCTCGGCCATTATATATATATATATATGTGTGTGTGTGTGTGTTATATATATATATGTTATATTCTGTATATCATGTGTTATATGCTATATATATATATGTTACATATTATTTGTTATATATATATATATATGTTATATTCTATATACTATATATTATGTGTTACATGTTATATATATATATATATATATATATATATATATATATATATAGAAATATATATATATATATATATATATATATATATATATATATACTAGCAGATGAGCCTGGTTGCACCCGGGGCCACTTTTTATTAAGTTAATAATTTGAAAAATATTATTGAAAGTTTATTATATAAAGCAGTTTCAGGAAAAAAAATAGAAATATGCACTTGGGGCTGGACGGCGTACAATGAGAAGTGGAGCTACGTGAAAAGCGTTGTTTATTAACAGCGAAATAGCAATGTCGATGATATGCAACTTGAAAAATACTACTTACTGTTAGTGGTGGTTAACATGTATTAGAATTAAAATAAAAACACGCAATTTAAGGGTTTTATTTCTTTTGATGGAAAACTGTGACCGTACTGCAGAATCGATTTCATAAAACGGTACTGTGAAAATGAAACATACTGTAGAAGGCAACAGTTTTTTAATCTGCATTTTCAAACTTGCATATCATCGACATTGCTATTTCGCTGTTAATAAACAATGCTTTTCATGTCGCTCCACTTCTCATTGTACGCCGTCCAGCCCCAAGTGCATATTTCTATTTTTTTCTTGAAACTGCTTCTTTATAATAAATTTTCAATAATATTTTTCAAACTATTGGTACTGTATGTTAACAGCGAAAGAACGTTGATGAGTTTAAAAATTTGTATGAAATTGTAAATAACTCATCCAAGTATTAGAACAGGGGGAAATAACTCACCGAACGCGATAGTAAATAGACCGTTTGGGGGCCCTAGGGACCACATTTTTCAAGGTAGAGATTTGAAACCTCATCTATTTGCTTCCTTGGCCCTTTTTACATAGGTGTATACATTTTCATGTCCGTCTGACCACGTCTACTTCCATTTAACCGTGCACATCTGAATTTCAACCACCACCCATTTCACAAATATATATTAGATATGTTATATTCTATGTGTTACATGTTATATATATATATGTTACATATTATTTGTTATATATACTATATATATATATGTTATATTCTATATACTATATATTATGTGTTACATGTTATATATATAAATATATATGTTATATTCTATACATTATATATTATGTGTTTCATGTTATATATGTTACATATTATTTGTTATATGTTATATTCTATACATTATATATTATATGTTAGATAATTATATAAAATTACAACAGAAAATACTAGCACAAAAGAAGAGCTGAAAATTATAGGTTTATCTAATAAATTTGAAATTACGGAAAGATATATATATATATATATAGATATTCATACATGAATATGTATGAATATCTATACTTACCTATCTATATATATACATACATACACACACACATATATATATACATCTATATACGCACATATATATATACACATACAGTTATAGATATATACAAAAAATGGATAATGATGCTGAACTAATTATATGGTGTTTGTCGTGTGATTTATACCGTTTTACAAGTAAATTTCATGCCACTGTTTATTTCTATATTATATATATATATATATGTATATATATACATATATATAAATATTTATATATATATATGTATATATATATGTATATATATACATATATATAAATATTTATATATATATATATAAGTATATATATGTAAATATATACATATAAATATTTATAGATATACATATGTATATATATGTAAATATATACATATATATAAATATTTATATATATACATATGTATATATATGTATATGTATATACATATGTATATATGTATATATATACATGTGTATATGTATATATATACATATGTATATATATATATAAGTATATATATACATATGTATATATATATATAAGTATATATATACATATGTATATATATATATTTATATATATACATATGTATATATATGTATATATATACATAAGTATATATATATTTATATATAAATATACATATGTGTATATATGTATATATATACATATGTATATATATATATATGTATATATATACATATGTATATATATATATAACTATATATATATGTATATGTATATATATACATATGTCTATATATATATGTATATATATATATATAACTATATGAATATATATAACTATATATATATATGAATATATATAACTATATATATATGAATATATATAACTATATATATATATATATGAATATATATAACTATATAAATATATATATATATATATATATATATATATATATATATAGTATTATATATATGTATATACATTTATTTTTATATGGTTTCGTTAAAATTCCGAAACCTGATATTATGCTTAATGACAAATTACTGCGATATCTCAAGATAAAGGGAATAAAGAAAATACGAGATTAATCGCAGTTTTGGTTTTTTTTTAATATTTTCTCCCTTTTTCAAATTTCAAATTAAGATCGATATGACCATATACAATTATATCTTGTATTCCCTCTCTCATTGTATCTGTGTGGGTCCATAAATTTATATATATCTGTGTGTGTGTGTGTGTGTGTATCTATATCTATATATATATATATAATAATGAAATATTGTGTACAGTGCTCAGGTGCACTACAACTCATCAAAAAGTGTATGTATAGTATATAGGGTAATGTACAAACGTCAGGAAAATGAACAGTGCATGAGTATATATATATGCATGTCTGTGTGTGTGTATTAAATATTAATGCAGAACACATAAGACAAATTTAATGTAGATATAAATCAGGTCTTTGAAATAGATGCCTAGCTGTGAATGGAAGGAATTGTAAACTCACTTTCTACACAGAAAAATTAAAAGGTATGTATGTATGTATATATATATATATACATGAAGGACCCCTAGCCTTTGTCAGGGCATTCTTCTAGGAGAAGGCAACTCACAAAATTGGTATAACTCCGACATAAAACCTGCGGCTCAGTAGTTACCGATGAAAGTTGATCTTTTATTCTTTTCGGGTTATAGCTACTGTCGCTCAGGGAGTGGGATTGGCTCAGTGCACAGTCTTTCCTCACTTAAAAAAATATCTTCACGCACAGGCATTGCACGATAGAATTAATTGATAATTATAAATAATGGTATATTGTGCAATGGCCATACTCGACAACGAGGGGGCAGCCATCATATATATATATATATCGTTGACTTAAAAACACACAATATTCCCTTACAATCAAAGAAGCTCAAGAAAGAAATTCCGAGCTCTTTATAACACAGTTAAGTTAGAAATACACATAAATATATGTGTTGAAAATATAATGGATATAAAGCCACCAGGGTGGCGAACATATTAACTACGGATAGAACGGTTGAGACAAATTAATAGAATAAATCAAAGCAAACAATCCGACCATTATAACTATAAACTTCCAGGCACGTTCAAAATAGAACCATGTTTTGTTATATAATGTGAAGAGTGTGTATTACAGGAATAGCTCGTCGGTGGAGGTCTGTGTGAAACATGCTCCTCACATCTAGAGAGATATTAGAAGAGTTGAAAAAACAGACTTGTATTAAAGAAGAGAGACACAAATATTGATCAGCACACAGTGGCGCAAATATATTGTTCGGTTGCTAAAAATAAATACCAAGTCTTTTTGTCCAGCACGCTTATGATATATAAGCTGGACATTGATGACGATGTGTGGAGAGATGGTGTGATGTAAAGGTCAATCCAACTGAGGCAATCGTGGATAACTGGACATAGAAATGATGGATAATGATTGAAGTAATTTCAGATAACATCCAAAACCAAAATCACATTCAATAAGAAAAAAAGTGAGATAAATTCATATTTATTCTACGTAGTATTGTTTGTAATAAATTATCTGGCCCTGACAGTCTCATTACTTATTTGCTTCTTTATCTTAACTATCTGTTAAAACTGAAACAGTTCTCCACACATGTCTTAGACCTACTATATATTGTCAGAAAAGTAACGATGTGTTGGTCACAGGTGGAATGTCATTGATCACTGGCTCAATACTGGCCTGATGTTAAATCACAATCAGACAGTCTCTATATGGTGACACAAACTGCTAGAGACAGTAGCCAGATTTTCCTCAACTCGAGTGTGTTCAAAGAGGAGGAGGGAAACAGTAGATAATGTAATCGGAGAGACATTATATCTGAATTAAAGATGGGATGGTCATAACTGGAATGCCTTTCACTATAGGTTCTGCTTAATCATTGCTGACCTGGGCCTCAACAACATTGATATACAATAAAGTATTTAGGGGCAAAGCCAAATATTTTAGAGGAGGGGAAAGATAAATCAACTCCAGTGTATTACTGGTACTTTATTTCATCGACCCCGTAAGGACGAAAGGCAAAGTTAACGTCAGTGGGATTTGCGATTCAGAAAGTAAAGAGCCATAACTCTGTGCCGCAAAGCATGTTGTCCGATGCTGGTGTAGATAATGTAGTGCGCAATAGACAATATGAAGTTTCTCAAGGCTCATCAGGACCGAGCTTACCCTGTATTGATACGTTTGAACATCCCTCAGGTGCCTTGGACTCACCATTATAAGATTATGGGTTCAATGTACAGACCATGAGATGCATTGAGTCCTTAAGCAAGGTGCTTTATTCCACATTGCTCCAGTGCACTCAGTTGAAAATAACTGCCAGCAGCAGTTAGGGCAAGGTGTGGGTGGTGGGTAAGTGTAGGTCAACCATGCAACCGATTAGCATTGGGTTGGGTACTTAGATTGGGTAGTGTGTTGTGTCCTTGAGCAAGACACTTTATTCCACACCACTCCAGTTGACTCAGCAGATAATTAAGTGTCCAGCATCATCAGCAGCTAAGGGCAAGTTAACTTTGTGGTTGCTAAACACATCACTATATCTCACCCCTACCCTCCACACACACGCGCAAATTAATGGGATGGTCGTGCTTGGAACGTCTGCAGTCCTAAATCTATGAAATAAAGAGTGACCTGGTGATAAATGATCATCATCATCAACATCAACAACATCATCAACAACAACAAAACAGTAGCGATGACACCCGTGATGCTGACAACATTGCAAATAACAACAACAGTAGACAGATTATCAAAGACAAAAACAGGATGGTCACAGCTGGAACGTCTTTGATCCTAAATCTAAAAAAAAGAGATTGGCCTGGAAATAGATATCATCAGCAACAACAAAACAACAGTGCCCCTGCTGCCTGACGACAACAACAACAAGACCAGTAGACATATTAAAGAAAATGTGGTTTAATCAATCTCAAAATAAGAAAAAAATAGATTGAGTAAAAAGAAGGGAATTTAAAACAAGAAAATATTTAAAAAATAGAAAAGGAAGAGAAAGGGAAGGCTGTAGTGTGACATAATATAAAGGGGGAGAAAGGGAAGGGCTGTAGTGTGACAGAATATAAAGGGAGGGAAAGACAAGGGCTGTAGTGTGACAGAATATAAAGGTAGGGAAAGACAAGGGCTGTAGTGTGACAGAATATAAAGGGAGGGAAAGGGAAGGGCTGTAGTGTGACAGAATATAAAGGGGGAGAAAGGGACAGGGCTGTAGTTTGACAGAATATAAAGGGAGGGAAAGACAAGGGCTGTAGTGTGACAGAATATAAAGGGAGGGAAAGACAAGGGCTGTAGTGTGACAGAATATAAAGGGAGGGAAAAGGAAGGGCTGTAGTGTGACAGAATATAAAGGGGGAGAAAGGGAAGGGCTGTAGTTTGACAGAATATAAAGGAAGGGAAAGGGAAGGGCTGTAGTGTGACAGAATATAAAGGGGGAGAAAGGGAAGGGCTGTAGTGTGACAGAATATAAAGGGAGGGAAAGACAAGGGCTGTAGTGTGACAGAATATAAAGGGAGGGAAAGACAAGGGCTGTAGTGTGACAGAATATAAAGGGAGGGAAAGGGAAGGGCTGTAGTGTGACAGAATATAAAGGGAGGGAAAGGGAAGGGCTGTAGTGTGACAGAATATAAAGGGAGGGAAAGGGAAGGGCTGTAGTGTGACAGAATATAAAGGGGGAGAAAGGGAAGGGCTGTAGTGTGACAGAATATAAAGGGAGGGAAAGACAAGGGCTGTAGTGTGACAGAATATAAAGGGAGGGAAAGACAAGGGCTGTAGTGTGACAGAATATAAAGGGAGGGAAAGGGAAGGGCTGTAGTGTGACAGAATATAAAGGGAGGGAAAGACAAGGGCTGTAGTGTGACAGAATATAAAGGGAGGGAAAGGGAAGGGCTGTAGTGTGACAGAATATAAAGGGGGAGAAAGGGAAGGGCTGTAGTGTGACAGAATATAAAGGGAGGGAAAGGGAAGGGCTGTAGTGTGGCAGAATATAAAGGAAGGGAAAGGGAAGGGCTGTATTGTGACAGAATATAAAGGAAGGGAAAAGGAAGGGCTGTATTGTGACAGAATATAAAAGGGAAAGGGAAGGTCTGTATTGTGACAGAATATAAAGGAAGGGAAAGGGAAGGGCTGTATTATGACAGAATATAAAGGAAGGGAAAGGGAAGGGCTGTAGTGTGACAGAATATAAAGGGAGGGAAAGGGAAGGGCTATAGTGTGACAGAATATAAAGGAAGGGAAAGGGAAGGGCTGTGGTGTGACAGAATATAAAGGGAGGGAAAGGGAAGGGCTATAGTGTGACAGAATATAAAGGAAGGGAAAGGGAAGGGCTGTGGTGTGACAGAATATAAAGGAAGGGAAAGGGAAGGGCTGTGGTGTGACAGAATATAAATGGAGGGAAAGGGAAGGGCTATAGTGTGACAGAATATAAAGGGAGGGGAAGGGAAGGGCTGTAGTGTGACAGAATATAAAGGAAGGGAAAGGGAAGGGCTATAGTGTGACAGAATATAAAGGAAGGGAAAGGGAAGGGCTGTGGTGTGACAGAATATAAATGGAGGGAAAGGGAAGGGCTGTAGTGTGACAGAATATAAAGGAAGGGAAAGGGAAGGGCTGTGGTGTGACAGAATATAAAGGAAGGGAAAGGGAAGGGCTATAGTGTGACAGAATATAAAGGAAGGGAAAGGGAAGGGCTGTGGTGTGACAGAATATAAATGGAGGGAAAGGGAAGGGCTGTAGTGTGACAGAATATAAAGGAAGGGAAAGGGAAGGGCTATAGTGTGACAGAATATAAAGGAAGGGAAAGGGAAGGGCTGTGGTGTGACAGAATATAAATGGAGGGAAAGGGAAGGGCTGTAGTGTGACAGAATATAAAGGAAGGGAAAGGGAAGGGCTGTAGTGTGACAGAATATAAAGGAAGGGAAAGGGAAGGCTGTAGTTTGACAGAATATAAAGGGAGGGAAAGGGAAGGGCTGTAGTGTGACAGAATATAAAGGAAGGGAAAGGGAAGGGCTGTAGTGTGACAGAATATAAAGGGAGGGAAAGGGAAGGGCTGTAGTGTGACAGAATATAAAGGAAGGGAAAGGGAAGGGCTGTAGTGTGACAGAATATAAAGGGAGGGAAAGGGAAGGTCTGTAGTGTGACAGAATATAAAGGAAGGGAAAGGGAAGGGCTGTAGTGTGACAGAATATAAAGGGAGGGAAAGGGAAGGTCTGTAGTGTGACAGAATATAAAGGGAGGGAAAGAGAAGGGCTGTAGTGTGACAGAATATAAAGGAAGGGAAAGGGAAGGGCTGTAGTGTGACAGAATATAAAGGAAGGGAAAGAGAAGGGCTGTAGTGTGACAGAATATAAAGGAAGGGAAAGGGAAGGGCTGTAATTTGACAGAATATAAAGGGAGGGAAAGGGAAGGGCTGTAGTGTGACAGAATATAAATGGAGGGAAAGGGAAGGGCTGTAGTTTGACAGAATATAAAGGAAGGGAAAGGGAAGGGCTGTAGTGTGACAGAATATAAAGGGAGGGAAAGGGAAGGGCTGTAGTGTGACAGAATATAAAGGAAGGGAAAGGGAAGGGCTGTAGTGTGACAGAATATAAAGGAAGGGAAAGGGAAGGGCTGTAGTGTGACAGAATATAAAGGAAGGGAAAGGGAAGGGCTGTAGTGTGACAGAATATAAAGGGAGGGAAAGGGAAGGGCTGTAGTGTGACAGAATATAAAGGAAGGGAAAGGGAAGGGCTGTAGTGTGACAGAATATAAAGGAAGGGAAAGGGAAGGGCTGTAGTGTGACAGAATATAAAGGAAGGGAAAGGGAAGGGCTGTAGTGTGACAGAATATAAATGGAGGGAAAGGGAAGGGCTGTAGTTTGACAGAATATAAAGGAAGGGAAAGGGAAGGGCTGTAGTGTGACAGAATATAAAGGGAGGGAAAGGGAAGGGCTGTAGTTTGACAGAATATAAAGGAAGGGAAAGGGAAGGGCTGTAGTGTGACAGAATATAAAGGGAGGGAAAGGGAAGGGCTGTAGTGTGACAGAATATAAAGGAAGGGAAAGGGAAGGGCTGTAGTGTGACAGAATATAAAGGAAGGGAAAGGGAAGGGCTGTAGTGTGACAGAATATAAAGGGAGGGAAAGGGAAGGGCTGTAGTGTGACAGAATATAAAGGAAGGGAAAGGGAAGGGCTGTAGTGTGACAGAATATAAAGGGAGGGAAAGGGAAGGGCTGTAGTTTGACAGAATATAAAGGAAGGGAAAGGGAAGGGCTGTAGTGTGACAGAATATAAAGGAAGGGAAAGGGAAGGGCTGTAGTGTGACAGAATATAAAGGGAGGGAAAGGGAAGGGCTGTAGTTTGACAGAATATAAAGGAAGGGAAAGGGAAGGGCTGTAGTGTGACAGAATATAAAGGGAGGGAAAGGGAAGGGCTGTAGTGTGACAGAATATAAAGGAAGGGAAAGGGAAGGGCTGTAGTGTGACAGAATATAAAGGAAGGGAAAGGGAAGGGCTGTAGTGTGACAGAATATAAAGGAAGGGAAAGGGAAGGGCTGTAGTGTGACAGAATATAAATGGAGGGAAAGGGAAGGGCTGTAGTTTGACAGAATATAAAGGAAGGGAAAGGGAAGGGCTGTAGTGTGACAGAATATAAAGGGAGGGAAAGGGAAGGGCTGTAGTGTGACAGAATATAAAGGAAGGGAAAGGGAAGGGCTGTAGTGTGACAGAATATAAAGGAAGGGAAAGGGAAGGGCTGTAGTGTGACAGAATATAAAGGGAGGGAAAGGGAAGGGCTGTAGTGTGACAGAATATAAAGGAAGGGAAAGGGAAGGGCTGTAGTGTGACAGAATATAAAGGGAGGGAAAGGGAAGGGCTGTAGTTTGACAGAATATAAAGGAAGGGAAAGGGAAGGGCTGTAGTGTGACAGAATATAAAGGGAGGGAAAGAGAAGGGCTGTAGTGTGACAGAATATAAAGGGAGGGAAAGGGAAGGGCTGTAGTGTGACAGAATATAAAGGAAGGGAAAGGGAAGGGCTGTAGTGTGACAGAATATAAAGGAAGGGAAAGGGAAGGGCTGTAGTGTGACAGAATATAAAGGAAGGGAAAGGGAAGGGCTGTAGTGTGACAGAATATAAATGGAGGGAAAGGGAAGGGCTGTAGTTTGACAGAATATAAAGGAAGGGAAAGGGAAGGGCTGTAGTGTGACAGAATATAAAGGGAGGGAAAGAGAAGGGCTGTAGTGTGACAGAATATAAAGGAAGGGAAAGGGAAGGGCTGTAGTGTGACAGAATATAAAGGGAGGGAAAGAGAAGGGCTGTAGTGTGACAGAATATAAAGGGAGGGAAAGGGAAGGGCTGTAGTGTGACAGAATATAAAGGGAGGGAAAGGGAAGGGCTGTAGTGTGACAGAATATAAAGGGAGGGAAAGAGAAGGGCTGTAGTGTGACAGAATATAAAGGGAGGGAAAGGGAAGGGCTGTAGTGTGACAGAATATAAAGGGAGGGAAAGGGAAGGGCTGTAGTGTGACAGAATATAAAGGGAGGGAAAGAGAAGGGCTGTAGTGTGACAGAATATAAAGGGAGGGAAAGGGAAGGGCTGTAGTGTGACAGAATATAAAGGAAGGGAAAGGGAAGGGCTGTAGTGTGACAGAATATAAAGGAAGGGAAAGGGAAGGGCTGTAGTGTGACAGAATATAAAGGAAGGGAAAGGGAAGGGCTGTAGTGTGACAGAATATAAAGGGAGGGAAAGGGAAGGGCTGTAGTGTGACAGAATATAAAGGAAGGGAAAGGGAAGGGCTGTAGTGTGACAGAATATAAAGGGAGGGAAAGGGAAGGGCTGTAGTTTGACAGAATATAAAGGAAGGGAAAGGGAAGGGCTGTAGTGTGACAGAATATAAAGGGAGGGAAAGAGAAGGGCTGTAGTGTGACAGAATATAAAGGGAGGGAAAGGGAAGGGCTGTAGTGTGACAGAATATAAAGGGAGGGAAAGGGAAGGGCTGTAGTGTGACAGAATATAAAGGAAGGGAAAGGGAAGGGCTGTAGTGTGACAGAATATAAAGGGAGGGAAAGAGAAGGGCTGTAGTGTGACAGAATATAAAGGAAGGGAAAGGGAAGGGCTGTAGTGTGACAGAATATAAAGGGAGGGAAAGGGAAGGGCTGTAGTGTGACAGAATATAAAGGGAGGGAAAGGGAAGGGCTGTAGTGTGACAGAATATAAAGGGAGGGAAAGAGAAGGGCTGTAGTGTGACAGAATATAAAGGGAGGGAAAGGGAAGGGCTGTAGTGTGACAGAATATAAAGGGAGGGAAAGGGAAGGGCTGTAGTGTGACAGAATATAAAGGGAGGGAAAGAGAAGGGCTGTAGTGTGACAGAATATAAAGGGAGGGAAAGGGAAGGGCTGTAGTGTGACAGAATATAAAGGAAGGGAAAGGGAAGGGCTGTAGTGTGACAGAATATAAAGGAAGGGAAAGGGAAGGGCTGTAGTGTGACAGAATATAAAGGAAGGGAAAGGGAAGGGCTGTAGTGTGACAGAATATAAAGGGAGGGAAAGGGAAGGGCTGTAGTGTGACAGAATATAAAGGAAGGGAAAGGGAAGGGCTGTAGTGTGACAGAATATAAAGGGAGGGAAAGGGAAGGGCTGTAGTTTGACAGAATATAAAGGAAGGGAAAGGGAAGGGCTGTAGTGTGACAGAATATAAAGGGAGGGAAAGAGAAGGGCTGTAGTGTGACAGAATATAAAGGGAGGGAAAGGGAAGGGCTGTAGTGTGACAGAATATAAAGGGAGGGAAAGGGAAGGGCTGTAGTGTGACAGAATATAAAGGAAGGGAAAGGGAAGGGCTGTAGTGTGACAGAATATAAAGGGAGGGAAAGAGAAGGGCTGTAGTGTGACAGAATATAAAGGAAGGGAAAGGGAAGGGCTGTAGTGTGACAGAATATAAAGGGAGGGAAAGGGAAGGGCTGTAGTGTGACAGAATATAAAGGAAGGGAAAGGGAAGGGCTGTAGTGTGACAGAATATAAAGGGAGGGAAAGGGAAGGGCTGTAGTTTGACAGAATATAAAGGAAGGGAAAGGGAAGGGCTGTAGTGTGACAGAATATAAAGGAAGGGAAAGGGAAGGGCTGTAGTGTGACAGAATATAAAGGGAGGGAAAGGGAAGGGCTGTAGTTTGACAGAATATAAAGGAAGGGAAAGGGAAGGGCTGTAGTGTGACAGAATATAAAGGGAGGGAAAGGGAAGGGCTGTAGTGTGACAGAATATAAATGGAGGGAAAGACAAGGGCTGTAGTGTGACAGAATATAAAGGGAGGGAAAGGGAAGGGCTGTAGTTTGACAGAATATAAAGGGAGGGAAAGGGAAGGGCTGTAGTGTGACAGAATATAAAGGAAGGGAAAGGGAAGGGCTGTAGTGTGACAGAATATAAAGGGAGGGAAAGACAAGGGCTGTAGTGTGACAGAATATAAATGGAGGGAAAGGCAAGGGCTGTAGTGTGACAGAATATAAAGGGAGGGAAAGGGAAGGGCTGTAGTTTGACAGAATATAAAGGGAGGGAAAGGGAAGGGCTGTAGTGTGACAGAATATAAAGGAAGGGAAAGGGAAGGGCTGTAGTGTGACAGAATATAAAGGGAGGGAAAGGGAAGGGCTGTAGTGTGACAGAATATAAAGGGAGGGAAAGGGAAGGGCTGTAGTGTGACAGAATATAAAGGGAGGGAAAGACAAGGGCTGTAGTGTGACAGAATATAAAGGAAGGGAAAGGGAAGGGCTGTAGTGTGACAGAATATAAAGGAAGGGAAAGGGAAGGGCTGTAGTGTGACAGAATATAAAGGAAGGGAAAGGGAAGGGCTGTAGTGTGACAGAATATAAAGGGAGGGAAAGGGAAGGGCTGTAGTGTGACAGAATATAAAGGGAGGGAAAGGGAAGGGCTGTAGTGTGACAGAATATAAAGGAAGGGAAAGGGAAGGGCTGTAGTGTGACAGAATATAAAGGGAGGGAAAGGGAAGGGCTGTAGTGTGACAGAATATAAAGGGAGGGAAAGACAAGGGCTGTAGTGTGACAGAATATAAAGGAAGGGAAAGGGAAGGGCTGTAGTGTGACAGAATATAAAGGGAGGGAAAGGGAAGGGCTGTAGTGTGACAGAATATAAAGGGAGGGAAAGGGAAGGGCTGTAGTGTGACAGAATATAAAGGGAGGGAAAGGGAAGGGCTGTAGTGTGACAGAATATAAAGGGAGGGAAAGAGAAGGGCTGTAGTGTGACAGAATATAAAGGGAGGGAAAGGGAAGGGCTGTAGTGTGACAGAATATAAAGGGAGGGAAAGGGAAGGGCTGTAGTGTGACAGAATATAAAGGGAGGGAAAGAGAAGGGCTGTAGTGTGACAGAATATAAAGGGAGGGAAAGGGAAGGGCTGTAGTGTGACAGAATATAAAGGGAGGGAAAGGGAAGGGCTGTAGTGTGACAGAATATAAAGGAAGGGAAAGGGAAGGGCTGTAGTGTGACAGAATATAAAGGAAGGGAAAGGGAAGGGCTGTAGTGTGACAGAATATAAAGGGAGGGAAAGGGAAGGCTGTAGTGTGACAGAATGTAAAGGGGGAGAAAGGGAAGGGCTGTAGTGTGACAGAATATAAAGGAAGGGAAAGGGAAGGGCTGTAGTGTGACAGAATATAAAGGAAGGGAAAGGGAAGGGCTGTAGTGTGACAGAATATAAAGGGAGGGAAAGGGAAGGCTGTAGTGTGACAGAATGTAAAGGGGAGAAAGGGAGGCTGTAGTGTGACAGAATATAAAGGAAGGGAAAGGGAAGGGCTGTAGTGTGACAGAATATAAAGGAAGGGAAAGGGAAGGGCTGTAGTGTGACAGAATATAAAGGGAGGGAAAGAGAAGGGCTGTAGTGTGACAGAATATAAAGGGAGGGAAAGAGAAGGGCTGTAGTGTGACAGAATATAAAGGAAGGGAAAGGGAAGGGCTGTAGTGTGACAGAATATAAAGGAAGGGAAAGGGAAGGGCTGTAGTGTGACAGAATATAAAGGGAGGGAAAGGGAAGGGCTGTAGTGTGACAGAATATAAAGGGAGGGAAAGGGAAGGCTGTAGTTTGACAGAATATAAAGGGAGGGAAAGGGAAGGCTGTAGTTTGACAGAATATAAAGGGAGGGAAAGGGAAGGCTGTAGTTTGACAGAATATAAAGGGAGGGAAAGGGAAGGCTGTAGTTTGACAGAATATAAAGGGAGGGAAAGGGAAGGCTGTAGTGTGACAGAATGTAAAGGGGGAGAAAGGGAAGGGCTGTAGTTTGACAGAATATAAAGGGAGGGAAAGACAAGAGCTGTAGTGTGACAGAATATAAAGGAAGGGAAAGGGAAGGGCTGTAGTGTGACAGAATATAAAGGGAGGGAAAGGGAAGGGCTGTAGTTTGACAGAATATAAAGGGAGGGAAAGGGAAGGCTGTAGTGTGACAGAATATAAAGGGAGGGAAAGGGAAGGGCTGTAGTTTGACAGAATATAAAGGGAGGGAAAGAGAAGGGCTGTAGTGTGACAGAATATAAAGGGAGGGAAAGAGAAGGGCTGTAGTGTGACAGAATATAAAGGGAGGGAAAGAGAAGGGCTGTAGTGTGACAGAATATAAAGGGAGGGAAAGGGAAGGGCTGTAGTGTGACAGAATATAAAGGGAGGGAAAGAGAAGGGCTGTAGTGTGACAGAATATAAAGGAAGGGAAAGGGAAGGGCTGTAGTGTGACAGAATATAAAGGAAGGGAAAGGGAAGGGCTGTAGTGTGACAGAATATAAAGGGAGGGAAAGGGAAGGGCTGTAGTGTGACAGAATATAAAGGGAGGGAAAGGGAAGGCTGTAGTTTGACAGAATATAAAGGGAGGGAAAGGGAAGGCTGTAGTTTGACAGAATATAAAGGGAGGGAAAGGGAAGGCTGTAGTTTGACAGAATATAAAGGGAGGGAAAGGGAAGGCTGTAGTTTGACAGAATATAAAGGGAGGGAAAGGGAAGGCTGTAGTGTGACAGAATGTAAAGGGGGAGAAAGGGAAGGGCTGTAGTTTGACAGAATATAAAGGGAGGGAAAGACAAGAGCTGTAGTGTGACAGAATATAAAGGAAGGGAAAGGGAAGGGCTGTAGTGTGACAGAATATAAAGGGAGGGAAAGGGAAGGGCTGTAGTTTGACAGAATATAAAGGGAGGGAAAGGGAAGGCTGTAGTGTGACAGAATATAAAGGGAGGGAAAGGGAAGGGCTGTAGTTTGACAGAATATAAAGGGAGGGAAAGAGAAGGGCTGTAGTGTGACAGAATATAAAGGGAGGGAAAGAGAAGGGCTGTAGTGTGACAGAATATAAAGGGAGGGAAAGGGAAGGGCTGTAGTGTGACAGAATATAAAGGAAGGGAAAGGGAAGGGCTGTAGTGTGACAGAATATAAAGGGAGGGAAAGGGAAGGGCTGTAGTGTGACAGAATATAAAGGGAGGGAAAGGGAAGGCTGTAGTTTGACAGAATATAAAGGGAGGGAAAGGGAAGGCTGTAGTTTGACAGAATATAAAGGGAGGGAAAGGGAAGGCTGTAGTGTGACAGAATATAAAGGGGGAGAAAGGGAAGGGCTGTAGTTTGACAGAATATAAAGGGAGGGAAAGACAAGAGCTGTAGTGTGACAGAATATAAAGGAAGGGAAAGGGAAGGGCTGTAGTGTGACAGAATATAAAGGGAGGGAAAGGGAAGGCTGTAGTTTGACAGAATATAAAGGGAGGGAAAGGGAAGGCTGTAGTGTGACAGAATATAAAGGGAGGGAAAGGGAGGGCTGTAGTTTGACAGAATATAAAGGGAGGGAAAGACAAGAGCTGTAGTGTGACAGAATATAAAGGAAGGGAAAGGGAAGGCTGTAGTTTGACAGAATATAAAGGGAGGGAAAGGGAAGGTTGTAGTGTGACAGAATATAAAGGGAGGGAAAGGGAAGGGCTGTAGTTTGACAGAATATAAAGGGAGGGAAAGACAAGAGCTGTAGTGTGACAGAATATAAAGGAAGGGAAAGGGAAGGCTGTAGTTTGACAGAATATAAAGGGAGGGAAAGGGAAGGTTGTAGTGTGACAGAATATAAAGGGAGGGAAAGGGAAGGGCTGTAGTGTGACAGAATATAAAGGAAGGGAAAGGGAAGGGCTGTAGTGTGACAGAATATAAAGGAAGGGAAAGGGAAGGGCTGTAGTGTGACAGAATATAAAGGAAGGGAAAGGGAAGGGCTGTAGTGTGACAGAATATAAAGGGAGGGAAAGGGAAGGCTGTAGTGTGACAGAATGTAAAGGGGGAGAAAGGGAAGGGCTGTAGTGTGACAGAATATAAAGGAAGGGAAAGGGAAGGGCTGTAGTGTGACAGAATATAAAGGAAGGGAAAGGGAAGGGCTGTAGTGTGACAGAATATAAAGGAAGGGAAAGGGAAGGGCTGTAGTGTGACAGAATATAAAGGGAGGGAAAGGGAAGGCTGTAGTGTGACAGAATGTAAAGGGGGAGAAAGGGAAGGGCTGTAGTTTGACAGAATATAAAGGGAGGGAAAGACAAGAGCTGTAGTGTGACAGAATATAAAGGAAGGGAAAGGGAAGGGCTGTAGTGTGACAGAATATAAAGGAAGGGAAAGGGAAGGGCTGTAGTGTGACAGAATATAAAGGAAGGGAAAGGGAAGGGCTGTAGTGTGACAGAATATAAAGGAAGGGAAAGGGAAGGGCTGTCGTGTGACAGAATATAAAGGGAGGGAAAGAGAAGGGCTGTAGTGTGACAGAATATAAAGGGAGGGAAAGAGAAGGGCTGTAGTGTGACAGAATATAAAGGAAGGGAAAGGGAAGGGCTGTAGTGTGACAGAATATAAAGGAAGGGAAAGGGAAGGGCTGTAGTGTGACAGAATATAAAGGGAGGGAAAGAGAAGGGCTGTAGTGTGACAGAATATAAAGGGAGGGAAAGAGAAGGGCTGTAGTGTGACAGAATATAAAGGAAGGGAAAGGGAAGGGCTGTAGTGTGACAGAATATAAAGGGAGGGAAAGAGAAGGGCTGTAGTGTGACAGAATATAAAGGGAGGGAAAGAGAAGGGCTGTAGTGTGACAGAATATAAAGGAAGGGAAAGGGAAGGGCTGTAGTGTGACAGAATATAAAGGAAGGGAAAGGGAAGGGCTGTAGTGTGACAGAATATAAAGGAAGGGAAAGGGAAGGGCTGTAGTGTGACAGAATATAAAGGGAGGGAAAGAGAAGGGCTGTAGTGTGACAGAATATAAAGGGAGGGAAAGAGAAGGGCTGTAGTGTGACAGAATATAAAGGAAGGGAAAGGGAAGGGCTGTAGTGTGACAGAATATAAAGGAAGGGAAAGGGAAGGGCTGTAGTGTGACAGAATATAAAGGAAGGGAAAGGGAAGGGCTGTAGTGTGACAGAATATAAAGGGAGGGAAAGAGAAGGGCTGTAGTGTGACAGAATATAAAGGAAGGGAAAGAGAAGGGCTGTAGTGTGACAGAATATAAAGGGAGGGAAAGAGAAGGGCTGTAGTGTGACAGAATATAAAGGAAGGGAAAGGGAAGGGCTGTAGTGTGACAGAATATAAAGGAAGGGAAAGGGAAGGGCTGTAGTGTGACAGAATATAAAGGAAGGGAAAGAGAAGGGCTGTAGTGTGACAGAATATAAAGGAAGGGAAAGAGAAGGGCTGTAGTGTGACAGAATATAAAGGGAGGGAAAGAGAAGGGCTGTAGTGTGACAGAATATAAAGGAAGGGAAAGAGAAGGGCTGTAGTGTGACAGAATATAAAGGGAGGGAAAGAGAACGGCTGTAGTGTGACAGAATATAAAGGAAGGGAAAGGGAAGTGCTGTAGTGTGACAGAATATAAAGGAAGGGAAAGGGAAGGGCTGTAGTGTGACAGAATATAAAGGAAGGGAAAGGGAAGGGCTGTAGTGTGACAGAATATTAAGGGAGGGAAAGGGAAGGCTGTAGTGTGACAGAATGTAAAGGGGGAGAAAGGGAAGGGCTGTAGTGTGACAGAATATAAAGGAAGGGAAAGGGAAGGGCTGTAGTGTGACAGAATATAAAGGAAGGGAAAGGGAAGGGCTGTAGTGTGACAGAATATAAAGGAAGGGAAAGGGAAGGGCTGTAGTGTGACAGAATATAAAGGGAGGGAAAGAGAAGGGCTGTAGTGTGACAGAATATAAAGGGAGGGAAAGAGAAGGGCTGTAGTGTGACAGAATATAAAGGAAGGGAAAGGGAAGGGCTGTAGTGTGACAGAATATAAAGGAAGGGAAAGGGAAGGGCTGTAGTGTGACAGAATATAAAGGGAGGGAAAGGGAAGGGCTGTAGTGTGACAGAATATAAAGGGAGGGAAAGGGAAGGCTGTAGTTTGACAGAATATAAAGGGAGGGAAAGGGAAGGCTGTAGTTTGACAGAATATAAAGGGAGGGAAAGGGAAGGGCTGTAGTTTGACAGAATATAAAGGGAGGGAAAGGGAAGGGCTGTAGTTTGACAGAATATAAAGGGAGGGAAAGGGAAGGCTGTAGTTTGACAGAATATAAAGGGAGGGAAAGGGAAGGCTGTAGTTTGACAGAATATAAAGGGAGGGAAAGGGAAGGGCTGTAGTTTGACAGAATATAAAGGGAGGGAAAGGGAAGGCTGTAGTTTGACAGAATATAAAGGGAGGGAAAGGGAAGGCTGTAGTTTGACAGAATATAAAGGGAGGGAAAGGGAAGGCTGTAGTTTGACAGAATATAAAGGGAGGGAAAGGGAAGGGCTGTAGTTTGACAGAATATAAAGGGAGGGAAAGGGAAGGCTGTAGTTTGACAGAATATAAAGGGAGGGAAAGGGAAGGGCTGTAGTTTGACAGAATATAAAGGGAGGGAAAGGGAAGGGCTGTGGTGTGACAGAATATAAAGGGAGGGAAAGGGAAGGGCTGTAGTTTGACAGAATATAAAGGGAGGGAAAGGGAAGGGCTGTAGTTTGACAGAATATAAAGGGAGGGAAAGGGAAGGGCTGTAGTTTGACAGAATATAAAGGGAGGGAAAGGGAAGGCTGTAGTTTGACAGAATATAAAGGGAGGGAAAGGGAAGGCTGTAGTGTGACAGAATGTAAAGGGGGAGAAAGGGAAGGGCTGTAGTTTGACAGAATATAAAGGGAGGGAAAGACAAGAGCTGTAGTGTGACAGAATATAAAGGAAGGGAAAGGGAAGGGCTGTAGTGTGACAGAATATAAAGGGAGGGAAAGGGAAGGCTGTAGTTTGACAGAATATAAAGGGAGGGAAAGGGAAGGCTGTAGTTTGACAGAATATAAAGGGAGGGAAAGGGAAGGCTGTAGTTTGACAGAATATAAAGGGAGGGAAAGGGAAGGCTGTAGTGTGACAGAATATAAAGGGAGGGAAAGGGAAGGCTGTAGTTTGACAGAATATAAAGGGAGGGAAAGGGAAGGGCTGTAGTTTGACAGAATATAAAGGGAGGGAAAGGGAAGGCTGTAGTTTGACAGAATATAAAGGGAGGGAAAGGGAAGGGCTGTAGTTTGACAGAATATAAAGGGAGGGAAAGACAAGAGCTGTAGTGTGACAGAATATAAAGGGAGGGAAAGGGAAGGGCTGTAGTGTGACAGAATATAAAGGAAGGGAAAGGGAAGGCTGTAGTTTGACAGAATATAAAGGGAGGGAAAGGGAAGGGCTGTAGTGTGACAGAATATAAAGGGAGGGAAAGGGAAGGCTGTAGTTTGACAGAATATAAAGGGAGCGAAAGGGAAGGGCTGTAGTGTGACAGAATATAAAGGAAGGGAAAGACAAGAGCTGTAGTGTGACAGAATATAAAGGAAGGGAAAGGGAAGGGCTGTAGTGTGACAGAATATAAAGGAGGGAAAGGGAAGGCTGTAGTTTGACAGAATATAAAGGGAGGGAAAGGGAAGGGCTGTAGTGTGACAGAATATAAAGGAAGGGAAAGGGAAGGCTGTAGTTTGACAGAATATAAAGGGAGGGAAAGGGAAGGGCTGTATTGTGACAGAATATAAAGGAAGGGAAAGGGAAGGGCTGTATTGTGACAGAATATAAAGGGAGGGAAAGGGAAGGGCTGTAGTTTGACAGAATGTAAAGGGGGAGAAAGGGAAGGGCTGTAGTGTGACATAATATAAAGGAAGG
>OZ024749.1:7024717-7029717 GCA_964016885.1 Eledone cirrhosa
AGGGAAAGGGAAGGGCTGTAGTGTGACAGAATATAAAGGGAGGGAAAGGGAAGGGCTGTAGTGTGACAGAATATAAAGGGAGGGAAAGGGAAGGGCTGTAGTGTGACAGAATATAAAGGGAGGGAAAGGGAAGGGCTGTAGTGTGACAGAATATAAAGGGAGGGAAAGGGAAGGGCTGTAGTGTGACAGAATATAAAGGGAGGGAAAGGGAAGGGCTGTAGTGTGACAGAATATAAAGGGAGGGAAAGGGAAGGGCTGTAGTGTGACAGAATATAAAGGGAGGGAAAGGGAAGGGCTGTAGTGTGACAGAATATAAAGGGAGGGAAAGGGAAGGGCTGTAGTGTGACAGAATATAAAGGGAGGGAAAGGGAAGGGCTGTAGTGTGACAGAATATAAAGGGAGGGAAAGGGAAGGGCTGTAGTGTGACAGAATATAAAGGGAGGGAAAGGGAAGGGCTGTAGTGTGACAGAATATAAAGGGAGGGAAAGGGAAGGGCTGTAGTGTGACAGAATATAAAGGGAGGGAAAGGGAAGGGCTGTAGTGTGACAGAATATAAAGGGAGGGAAAGGGAAGGGCTGTAGTTTGACAGAATATAAAGGGAGGAAAGGGAAGGGCTGTAGTGTGACAGAATATAAAGGGAGGGAAAGGGAAGGGCTGTAGTGTGACAGAATATAAAGGGAGGGAAAGGGAAGGCTGTAGTGTGACAGAATATAAAGGGAGGGAAAGGGAAGGGCTGTAGTGTGACAGAATATAAAGGGAGGGAAAGGGAAGGGCTGTAGTGTGACAGAATATAAAGGGAGGGAAAGGGAAGGGCTGCAGTGTGACAGAATATAAAGGAAGGGAAAGGGAAGGGCTGTAGTTTGACAGAATATAAAGGGAGGGAAAGGGAAGGGCTGTGGTGTGACAGAATATAAAGGGAGGGAAAGGGAAGGTTGTAGTGTGACAGAATATAAAGGGAGGGAAAGGGAAGGGCTGTAGTGTGACAGAATATAAAGGGAGGGAAAGTGAAGGGCTGTAGTGTGACAGAATATAAAGGGAGGGAAAGGGAAGGGCTGTAGTGTGACAGAATATAAAGGGAGGGAAAGGGAAGGGCTGTAGTTTGACAGAATATAAAGGGAGGGAAAGGGAAGGGCTCTGGTTTGACAGAATATAAAGGGAGGAAAGGGAAGGGCTGTAGTTTGACAGAATATAAAGGGAGGGAAAGGGAAGGGCTGTAGTTTGACAGAATATAAAGGGAGGGAAAGGGAAGGGCTGTAGTTTGACAGAATATAAAGGGAGGGAAAGGGAAGGGCTGTAGTTTGACAGAATATAAAGGAGGGAAAGGGAAGGGCTCTGGTTTGACAGAATATAAAGGGAGGGAAAGGGAAGGGCTGTAGTTTGACAGAATATAAAGGGAGGGAAAGGGAAGGGCTGTAGTTTGACAGAATATAAAGGGAGGGAAAGGGAAGGGCTGTAGTTTGACAGAATATAAAGGGAGGGAAAGGGAAGGGCTCTGGTTTGACAGAATATAAAGGGAGGGAAAGGAAGGCTGTAGTTTGACAGAATATAAAGGGAGGGAAAGGGAAGGGCTCTGGTTTGACAGAATATAAAGGGAGGGAAAGGGAAGGGCTCTGGTTTGACAGAATATAAAGGGAGGGAAAGGGAAGGGCTGTAGTTTGACAGAATATAAAGGGGGGGAAAGGGAAGGGCTGTAGTTTGACAGAATATAAAGGGAGGGAAAGGGAAGGGCTGTAGTTTGACAGAATATAAAGGGAGGGAAAGGGAAGGGCTGTAGTTTGACAGAATATAAAGGGAGGGAAAGGGAAGGGCTGTAGTTTGACAGAATATAAAGGGGGGAAAGGGAAGGCTGTAGTTTGACAGAATATAAAGGGAGGGAAAGGGAAGGGCTGTAGTTTGACAGAATATAAAGGGAGGGAAAGGGAAGGGCTGTAGTTTGACAGAATATAAAGGGAGGGAAAGGGAAGGGCTGTAGTTTGACAGAATATAAAGGGAGGGAAAGGGAAGGGCTGTAGTTTGACAGAATATAAAGGGGGGGAAAGGGAAGGCTGTAGTTTGACAGAATATAAAGGGAGGGAAAGGGAAGGGCTGTAGTTTGACAGAATATAAAGGGAGGGAAAGGGAAGGGCTCTGGTTTGACAGAATATAAAGGGAGGGAAAGGGAAGGCTGTAGTTTGACAGAATATAAAGGGAGGGAAAGGGAAGGGCTCTGGTTTGACAGAATATAAAGGGAGGGAAAGGGAAGGCTGTAGTTTGACAGAATATAAAGGGAGGGAAAGGGAAGGCTGTAGTTTGACAGAATATAAAGGGAGGGAAAGGGAAGGGCTGTAGTTTGACAGAATATAAAGGGAGGGAAAGGGAAGGGCTCTGGTTTGACAGAATATAAAGGGAGGGAAAGGGAAGGCTGTAGTTTGACAGAATATAAAGGGAGGGAAAGGGAAGGGCTCTGGTTTGACAGAATATAAAGGGAGGGAAAGGGAAGGCTGTAGTTTGACAGAATATAAAGGGAGGGAAAGGGAAGGGCTGTAGTTTGACAGAATATAAAGGGAGGGAAAGGGAAGGGCTGTAGTGTGACAGAATATAAAGGGGGGGAAAGGGAAGGCTGTAGTTTGACAGAATATAAAGGGAGGGAAAGGGAAGGGCTGTATTGTGACAGAATATAAAGGAAGGGAAAGTGAAGGGCTGTATTGTGACAGAATATAAAGGAAGGGAAAGGGAAGGGCTGTAGTGTGACAGAATATAAAGGAAGGGAAAGGGAAGGGCTGTAGTGTGACAGAATATAAAGGGAGGGAAAGGGAAGGGCTGTAGTGTGACAGAATATAAAGGAAGGGAAAGGGAAGGGCTGTAGTGTGACAGAATATAAAGGGGGGGAAAGGGAAGGCTGTAGTTTGACAGAATATAAAGGGAGGGAAAGGGAAGGGCTGTATTGTGACAGAATATAAAGGAAGGGAAAGGGAAGGGCTGTAGTGTGACAGAATATAAAGGAAGGGAAAGGGAAGGGCTGTAGTGTGACAGAATATAAAGGGAGGGAAAGGGAAGGGCTGTAGTGTGACAGAATATAAAGGGAGGGAAAGGGAAGGGCTGTAGTGTGACAGAATATAAAGGGAGGGAAAGGGAAGGGCTGTAGTGTGACAGAATATAAAGGGAGGGAAAGGGAAGGGCTGTAGTGTGACAGAATATAAAGGGAGGGAAAGGGAAGGCTGTAGTGTGACAGAATATAAAGGGAGGGAAAGGGAAGGGCTGTAGTGTGACAGAATATAAAGGGAGGGAAAGGGAAGGGCTGTAGTGTGACAGAATATAAAGGGAGGGAAAGGGAAGGGCTGTAGTGTGACAGAATATAAAGGGAGGGAAAGGGAAGGGCTGTAGTGTGACAGAATATAAAGGGAGGGAAAGGGAAGGGCTGTAGTTTGACAGAATATAAAGGGAGGGAAAGGGAAGGGCTGTGGTGTGACAGAATATAAAGGGAGGGAAAGGGAAGGGCTGTAGTGTGACAGAATATAAAGGGAGGGAAAGGGAAGGGCTGTAGTGTGACAGAATATAAAGGAAGGGAAAGGGAAGGGCTGTAGTGTGACAGAATATAAAGGGAGGGAAAGGGAAGGGCTGTAGTGTGACAGAATATAAAGGGAGGGAAAGGGAAGGGCTGTAGTGTGACAGAATATAAAGGGAGGGAAAGGGAAGGGCTGTAGTGTGACAGAATATAAAGGGAGGGAAAGGGAAGGGCTGTAGTGTGACAGAATATAAAGGAAGGGAAAGGGAAGGGCTGTGGTGTGACAGAATATAAAGGGAGGGAAAGGGAAGGGCTGTAGTGTGACAGAATATAAAGGAAGGGAAAGGGAAGGGCTGTGGTGTGACAGAATATAAAGGGAGGGAAAGGGAAGGGCTGTAGTGTGACAGAATATAAAGGGAGGGAAAGGGAAGGGCTGTAGTGTGACAGAATATAAAGGGAGGGAAAGGGAAGGGCTGTGGTGTGACAGAATATAAAGGGAGGGAAAGGGAAGGGCTGTAGTGTGACAGAATATAAAGGGAGGGAAAGGGAAGGGCTGTAGTGTGACAGAATATAAAGGGAGGGAAAGGGAAGGGCTGTAGTTTGACAGAATATAAAGGGAGGGAAAGGGAAGGGCTGTAGTTTGACAGAATATAAAGGGAGGGAAAGGGAAGGGCTGTAGTGTGACAGAATATAAAGGGAGGGAAAGGGAAGGCTGTAGTTTGACAGAATATAAAGGGAGGGAAAGGGAAGGGCTGTAGTGTGACAGAATATAAAGGGAGGGAAAGGGAAGGGCTGTAGTGTGACAGAATATAAAGGGCGGGAAAGGGAAGGGCTGTAGTTTGACAGAATATAAAGGGAGGGAAAGGGAAGGGCTGTAGTTTGACAGAATATAAAGGGAGGGAAAGGGAAGGGCTGTAGTGTGACAGAATATAAAGGGAGGGAAAGGGAAGGCTGTAGTTTGACAGAATATAAAGGGAGGGAAAGGGAAGGGCTGTAGTGTGACAGAATATAAAGGGAGGGAAAGGGAAGGCTGTAGTTTGACAGAATATAAAGGGAGGGAAAGGGAAGGGCTGTAGTGTGACAGAATATAAAGGGAGGGAAGAGATGTAGCGTGACAAAATATAAAGGGAGGGAAAGGGAAGGGGTGTAGTGTGACAGAATATAAAGGGAGGGAAAGGCGTTAGTGTGACAGAATATAAGAGAGAAAGTAGAGTTACTTACAGTGACTTTACCTTCATCAATACGTTTATATTTTTGAAATGTCATAAAGTCCTCGTCTTTGTCAGCTGTCTTTTCAAGCCATTCCTCAAGTTTATTTTTATTCATGCGTAGTTCTTTACTTATTTTCTCAATTTCTTCACTAAGTTTGAATCGCGCATTCTGTAAAATATATCAGTATTTACATACAGGATTAGTGTATCAGTTAAATAACAGTAAATGGTAAATTTTAAAGACCTACCCCCTTCAGTCAGGAGTGATGAAAATCAACATGTAATTTGCACCAAGAATGTTTCCC
>OZ024749.1:7037217-7042217 GCA_964016885.1 Eledone cirrhosa
TCTATAGTAACTCTAATGCTCTGGTGGATGGAGTTTGCTATTTGCTGGATGCTTTCCATTGTGTTTTTCTCTAGTTCCTGACTGTTCTTTAGTGGGGGTGTCTTAACTACGATGTTTATATCATCTACGTAGCGGGAGTACATTATCAGGGTTAAGCTGTCTTCTAATTGTTCATTAAGTTTTTGTTTAAGTCTACTGTCCCACCATACCATGAACAAGTTAGCTATGTCGCCTGCAATGCTAACACCAATGGCTGCTCCTTCCTCTTGGGCATATGTTTTACCATTAAATTTGAACATATGTCCCTTAAGGGTTAATTTTATGCTAGCCCCTACCGCATGTGCAATCATTTTCTTCAGTTCATCGTGGTTTTCGGGTGTCCGTATGGCTCTGGTCCACCCGTTCCATCTATCTGTGTGGGTTTTCTTGGCCATTGAGGTAATGGTAGGTGGTCTGCCTCTTGCTGGTCTTGTAGGGCACAGGTTGCTAAGGTCATAAGTGTCTAGGTAACTATTACTATTGGTAGAAACAAAAATATAGTGTACATAGGTGAGACAGCTCGTAGTATAGGGGAACGAATAAATGAACACTGGCGAGACCTTCAAGATAATAAAGAATCATCTGTGCTCTACCAACATGCTAAGATAGAACACAGGGGTAGATTAGAGAGCATAGAAATAAAAATAGAATCCACGCACAGAAAAGACGCAATGTTTAGGCAAATTACAGAGGCAGTAAGCATAAAAGAATTAAAACCAAAATTAAATAGAAAATATGAGTGGAACAGCAACATCACAACTTACAATTAAGGACAAAATGAAAACACACATAGAACAAACAACTTACAATTGAAAACACACACAAAATGAAAACACACACAGGACAAAATGAAAATGAAAACACACACACATAGAACAACCAACCAACCAACAATAAATAAATAAACAAATAGAAAAATGAACACAAACACACACAGACACCCGGATGTGGCACATGCGCAAACTGAGCACACAACACACACACAGAAACAAAATGGCATAGGATAGAAGAAAGAAAAGGCACAGAAACGAAGAAAGGAATCCCCAGTCACTGAAGAGGTCACAGAGTGTGTGACGAAAGGACTATGACTATATATATATACAAACAACTATCTGGTTGTGGAACCAACCAACCAACCAACCAGAAATTTATAATTTATAAGTTTGTAGATTTGTAAATTTATAAATTTATAAATATATAATAAATTGAAGTGAAAGCAACTGGTGCGTGTGTTTCTTATTGGCAACATGACCCTCCCAAAGTATAACAATATCGGTTTCAACACACGATTTCAGATAAAGAATCTTGCTAAACAAATTCAGAAACGAAATATATATATATACATATATATATATATATATATATATAATGAAGGAAATGTGGTAAGGAACCAGATGGACCATAACGCACCAAAGTACTCAATACTTAGGGTAGTAGAGTGGGTAATAGGAACAAGTAGGACCCCGACGGCTGAGCTCAAGCCGTTTCGATGGGTAATTCTCTCTATATATATATGTATGTATATATATATGTATATGTATATGTATATGTATATATATATATGTATATATATATATATATATATATATATATATATATATATATATGTATATGTATGTGTATATATATATATATATATATATATATATGTGTTGTAATAAAATGAAAACGACCGATTTAACTCACTCGATATGCAAATTAGGCTGCTCAGCCATTAATTTTCATAAGGAAAGTATATACTTTCGAACGTTCAACTATCTGGCAGATGGGTATACGGTGCTGATGATAGCTAACAAGCTTGAAACTAGTACATCGTTCCTGTGTCAGTGTTGAACAAAAAAGGTGACGTGGTTGCCTTAACACCGTGCGGCATAAATTCAGGCTGTTCAGTTTGTTTACAAACGAACAAAGCGGGCGCTAAACTGATGCGTACATATATGTATGTGTACCTGTATGTATATATATATATATATATATGCATGCTACTATACGTCTGTATACATATATGTATGTACGTATACATACATACTTACATTTATATATATATGTATATATATATATTGTTATACTTTGGGAGGGTCATGTTGCCAATAAGAAACACACGCACCAGTTGCTTTCACTTCAATTTATTATATATTTATAAATTTATAAATCTACAAACCTATAAATTTCTGGTTGGTTGGTTGGTTCCACAACCAGATAGTTGTTTATATATAGTCATAGTCCTTTCGTCACACACTCTGTGACCTCTTCAGTGACTGGGGATTCCTTTCTTTCTTTCTGTGCCTTTCCTTTCTTCTATCCTACGCCATTTTGTTTCTGTGTGTGTGTTGTGTGCTCAGTTTGCACATGCGCCACATCCGGGTGTCTGTGTGTGTTTGTCTTCATTTATCTATTTGTTTATTTATTTATTTATTTATTTATTGTTGGTTGGTTGTTTGTTCTATGTGTGTGTGTGTTTTCATTTTGTCCTGTGTGTGTTTTCATTTTGTCCTTAATTGTAAGTTGTGATGTTGCTGTTCCACTCATATTTTCTATTTAATTTTGGTCGTAATTCTTTTATGCTTACTGCCTCTGTAATTTGCCTAAACATTGCATCTTTTCTGTGTGTGGATTCTATTTTTATTTCTATGTTCTCTAATCTACCCCTGTGTTCTATCTTAGCATGTTGGTAGAGCACAGATGATTCTTTATTATCTTGAAGGTCTCGGCAGTGTTCATTTATTCGTTCCCCTATACTACGAGCTGTCTCACCTATGTACACTATATTTTTGTTTCTACATTGTCCTTTGGTACATCTTATGCTATACACTACATTTCTAGTTTTACAGTTAATATGGGGGCTTATTTTACAGGTTATACATTTCTTATCTATACATGAGGGTCTTTGGAACGGGTATGTCTTGCTAATAAGTGTTTTTACGGAGGTACCTGGTCTTTCTACTATCTTAATATTGAGTTTATGTTTATTTAGGGCCCTTCTCAATTTGTAGGCTAGTTCGCCTCTAGGGGTTGTATTGATGAACATTACACTCTGGTATTTATTGCTATCATACCATGAGTTTATTCTATTGGCCTTGTTCCTAGTTCTTTCTATTCTATTCCAAAATTTGCTCCTATACTAGGGGCAGGTCCCATTTATGTCATTATTTACCATTTTTTCCCATTTGGTTCTGGCTCCTTTATACACTCTGATTCTATCTCTCTGATTGTAGCCAGAGAACTGCATACGGTGGATGAAGTGTTGTATGTGTCTCTCTAGTTCTTCGGGGTTGCACATGCGGGACACATTTCTCATCACCCGTACCAAATCCGCAATCAGTATGTTGATTTTGGTATGGTCCGAAATGGCCGAGTTTCGGTGGATCAGATGTTTGGAAGTCATGGGTTTGGCATAATGGGAATGGAGGATTTGTTTTTTTGTTATTAATGGTTTCTAACCAGAGCTCTGTGTCTAGTACAGGTAATCGATGGTTGGGGTGTCTACTTGGGTAGTCTATAGTAACTCTAATGCTCTGGTGGATGGAGTTTGCTATTTGCTGGATGCTTTCCATTGTGTTTTTCTCTAGTTCTTGACTGTTCTTTAGTGGGGGTGTCTTAACTACGATGTTTATATCATCTACGTAGCGGGAGTACATTATCAGGGTTAAGCTGTCTTCTAATTGTTCTTTACATTTTTGTTTAAAGTCTACTGTCCCACCATACCATGAATAAGTTAGCTATGTTGCCTGCAATGCTAACACCAATGGCTGCTCCTTCCTCTTGGGCATATGTTTTACCATTAAATTTGAACATATGTTCCTTAAGGGTTAATTTTATGCTGGCCCCTACCGCATGTGCAATCATTTTCTTCAGTTCATCGTGGTTTTCGGGTGTCCGTATGGCTCTGGTCCACCCGTTCCATCTATCTGTGTGGGGTTTCTTGGCCATTGAGGTAATGGTAGGTGGTCTGCCTCTTGCTGGTCTTGTAGGGCACAGGTTGCTAAGGTCATAAGTGTCTAGGTAACTATTACTATGGGTAAGCTTAAGTAGAAGTCAATTTTTCTGATTTTATCCAATTTATCCAATATCACTGGAAGTGACAACTGATTATACATTTGCTATCGAATGCTTGCTAACATTATATGATTACGCAAGCAGCGATACATAGGTATTCCGTCTGTTACAGAAACATATGTCAATACCTAATAAATTCCTTTTCAAAAAAAGCACTTTCTGTATATATCTATATGTATATATATATATATGTATATATATATATATATACATATACATATATATATATACATATACATATATACATATACATATATATACATATATACATATACATATATATATATACATATATATATATATACATATATATATATATACATATATATATATATACATATATATATATACATATATATATATACATATATATACATATATACATATACATATATATACATATATACATATACATATATATACATATATACATATACATATATATATATACATATATATATATATACATATATATATATACAGAAAGTGCTTTTTTTGAAAAGGAATTTATTAGGTATTGACATATGTTTCTATAACAGACGGAATACCTATGTATCGCTGCTTGCGTAATCATATAATGTTAGCAAGCATTCGATAGCAAATGTATAATCAGTTGTTACTTCTTCAGAGATTTTGGATGAATTGGATAAAATCAGAAAAATTGAAGTATTTATATTAGTAATAGAGGAAGAGAGGGGATAGTATATGACAGATGGTAATTCAATTTACTGCTAAACAAGTATATAAAGGGTTTCTAATGAGAATACCATGAGTAAATGGTTCATTTTATCTAAATAAGAATTTTTGGGAGTGCCAATTTTAATCTCTACTTGACCAATTGGACAGGGCTGGTAATTTGGTGTAGTAGTATTAATTATAAAGTGTCAATTGGGGAAGGGGGAGAC
>OZ024749.1:7054717-7067217 GCA_964016885.1 Eledone cirrhosa
ATAGGCTATACTTCTCACGCAAGGAAGGTGGCTGGGTTCTAAAATCAATATTAACAACATATGAGACCTGGATAGTAGCACTTAAGCAACACCTTCAACAGAGGAAAAAGGTTGGCAACCATCTTGCCTAGGTTTATGAGCATGAAAAAAAAAATATCATTAGAATAGCAACTGATCTGGAGGAGAGATATGGAATAAAGCCTGATATAAGATATAAATCTCTCACCCAGAGAAATCGGAAGATCCTATTCAATGTTCAAACAAGATAAAAAAATTGACCAATTTACAGAAAAAGTTGTGCATTGATACACGAGACGTAAAACACAGACCATAGAGGTGATAAACCACTCAAAAAGCCTGGCATGGAGTTCCGACAAGTTTATGACACGACACCTTGAGGGATATCTCTATGCAATACAGGAACACGAACTCCCTACCAAATATCTGCTGCACAAAAGAGGAGGGCCAGCAGCTGACAATAAATGTAGGCTATGTAAAACAAAGATCGAGGATGTAAGCCACATTGTTGCCAGCTGCGAAAGAATGTCATCTCGCTACTACCTCCCCATGAGACACGATGTGATAGCTAGAACCATCTGGAACGCACTTCGGAAAACAAAATCAACAACAAACGAGGAAGAATATATTGAGACAGATGGCACTAAGGAATACTGGTGGAACCTGAAAATAAAAACTGCCACCAAATTAAAGCACAACCGGCCTGATATTGTTGTTTGGGACCACACATTGAAAACGTGTTCTGTTGTGGAGATCAGCTGCCCACTTGATGTAAACGTTGTCAGAAAAATACAGGAGAAGGAGGACATCTATGGACCATTGATGAGGAGTTTACAAATCCAGTATCCAAGATACACCTTTAGCTTCATACCCATCATTATTGGAGCTACGGGTTATATACCAACCCGCTTGGACCAAAGTATGAATGAACTTGGATTTGTGGACAAAAGTGCAGCTCCCTAATTCATAGTCTACAAATGGCTGCGAAAGCTGGCACCTTCAAAATTTGCAAAACATTCTTGCGATTCAAGGGATGACAATTTCTTTTCTTTACAACCTTGCCACCAGGAAGGTGGCCGGTCAAAAAAATATACTCGAAATTAAGAGAAAAAGATAACATACATAAACACATATATATCATCATCACCGTTTTACGTCCGTTCTTCCACGCTAGCATGGGTTAGACGGGTTGTCCTGTTGTGGGCAGTGTCTGGTCGGCTGACCATACCTTGCTCATACAGGAACTGATCTGGCTTGATTTCTACAGCTGGATGCCCTTCCTAACACCAACCTCATTTACAGTGAGTGCTGGGTGCTTTTTCGTGGCGCCTACACGTCCACTTTACAGTGTGGGCTGGGTGCTTTTTTGCCGTGGCACCTCCACGACCACCTTGCGGTGGGGGGGGGGGGGGGGCATATTGTTTATATGCTTCAGCATGTACCCATGGGAGGTCGGGTACCCTGTATTACTGCGTGACGCCAGAAGTCACGGTCGTGTGTCATTGACTTTGAGAGGTGTAGTTGGGTAAGGTCGGCTTTTATCACCTCATCCCAAGTCATCTTGGGTCTCCCCACTCCGCAGTTTCCATCAACTTCTAGTGCTCTGCACCTTTTTATGCAGCTGTCATCCTTCATACGCATCACATGTCCATACCAGCGTAACCGCCTCTCCTGCACGCAGCATTTGATTCCTCTTATGCTCAGTCTCTCTCTCAATTCCTTTATGCTTTGTCGTTCACGTATATTACTGTTACACATCCATCGGAGCATGCAGGCTTCGTTTCTCTCTAATCTACGTAAGTCTTCCACCTTCAGCGTCCAGGTCTCACTACCATGCAACATCGCTGTTCGGATACACGCATCATACAGTCTGCCTTTCATTCTGAGGGAGAAGCCTTTTGCAGATAGCAGTGGTAGTAGTATATGTATGTATATATACATATAGCAGTGGTAGTGTATATGTATGTATATATACATATATATACATACATATACATATATATATACATATATATTCATATATATATACATACATATACATATATATATACATACATATACATATATATATACATACATATACATATATATATACATAAATATGCATATATATATACATACATATATACATATATATGTATATACATATATAGTTGAAAATATATAGTTGAAAATTGCAAGCTCGACTGTCACCACATATCATGAACCTGAAGATTGCGAAAGCATGAAAGTACTTGTTCAATTAACACTTAGAATTTAATATTCTATCATACTATTTCATTATAATACCATTATATATATTTTAAGGGATTGTAAATAAAACGAGTAAATCAGACAAAGTTGGAATTCCTCTTATTAATATAATCTTCTATACACAATCACACACCTGTGTATATTTACCTATCTATATCTATATATACATATATATACATACATATATATGTATATACATATATATACATACATATATACATATATATATATATATACATATATATATACATATACATACATACATATACTTATATATGGTGGCTGCCAACTCGTTTTCGAGTACGGCCACTACTTTATATCCATGTAGGAGAACCCCTACCGATGCGCTGAACGAGTGTGACTTATTATTCCAGCCAGCGACTTGAAAACTCTGGTACAAACACTACACTTGTGACTATTATTGACACATTGTGCTGGGCCCATGGTACCATGTGACGACAAGTAAAGAGAGATCTCCAGATATAAAGCAATGCCTGTGCCGTGAAGCTTTTATAGTGAGCAAAGGCACTGCACAAAGCCAGTCCCACTCTCTTAACCAAGATGATATTTACGAAAAAGAAGAACAAGTCAACATTATTGGATACCATCAGAGTTGCAGGTGTTATATCAGAGTTTTCCTTCTCCTAGAATTCTGCCTTGACAAAGGCTAAGAGGTCATCTCTCCCGGTGATTTTGGATGGCCATTGACTCTTAAGAGCTCCTTTTCCCTTTGACAGATTTGTTTTTAGTCCTGCAGGATGTCCAAAGTCACCCTCCTCACCAAGAAACCTTGGTGCAGTTGCCAGTTTAGTCACCAACGACCCGACCATGAGACAGGTTGTACTGGGATACATGTTACAAGTAGCACCAACTATATACATATATATATACATACATACACACACACATATATATATATCCACACACACATATATATACATATATATACACATATACTTACACATATATATATACACACACATATATATACACACATATATATATATATACATATATATATACACACATATATATACATATACACATATATGTACATATACACATAGATATACATATACACACATATATATATATAGACCCACATATATATACACAGCTATATATACACACCTATATATACACACATATACATATATACACATATACACACACATATGTATATATATACATACACACACACATATATATATATATATACATACACATATATATCATCATCATCATCATTTAACGTCCATCTTCCATGCTAGCATGGGTCTGGACGGGAATTGTCCCACTTGAGGCAAGATTGATTGTCTTGCTCAGGACTGTCTGGCGGGTTTTCTACGGCTGGGTGCCCATCCTAACACCAACCACATTTACAGTCTGGACTGGGAGGTTTTTACCGTGTTACCTACATGGCCACATTACAGAGTGGACTGTGTGTTTTTTTGGCGTGACACCTACACGACCTCATTTATTTACGACTGGATGTTGTGGTACCAGCATAGCTTTACATCGAAAGGGATGGTATAGATGGCGGTGGTGTGGATGGGGTAGTGGGACGGGGGTGTATTTTTGTTAGAGGTGCCTACTGACTGTAGGTTTCGCTTTGTACTTAGGCAAGGCAGGTCTTCTGTATAACTTTGTAGCGCCAAAGATCTCGGTCCAGTGACATTGTCTTGGAGAGGTGAAGTGTGTGAGGTCAGAATTTATCAAGTCGTCCCAGGTCTTTCTGGGTCTGGCTACTCCGTGGCTACCGTCTATTTTTATCGCCCTGCACTTTTTTATACGGCTGTCGTCTTTCATGCGCATCATGTGAACGTACCAACGTAGTCTTCTCTCGAGTAAACAACATCTTATTCCTAATTTCTCCCTTAGTTCGTCTATGCTTTGCCGTTCACGTATGTTACTATTACACATCCAGCGGAGCATGCAAGCTTCGTTCCTCTCCTCACTGCCATGTAACATTGCTGTTCGTATGCAGACATCATACAGCCTGCCTTTGATTTTTAGAGAGAACCCTTTAGCGGCCAATAGTGGTATAAGCTCTCTGAACTTGTTCCATCCCGTTCTGACTCTAGCTACTGTACTTTCAGAGCACCCTCTACCACTGCTGATTTTGTCACCCAGGTAACGGAAGGTGTCACTATTTCTATAGAACCATCTGTGCAATTGAAAGAGCTAGTATTCTGTGGGAACTTGCTGCTACTTATTGCACCAGAGCACCAACCACATATAAAATCTATATTCTTAGTTAGCTTACCTGTGATCCCACTACATCTTTTATGCACCCATACTTTGCATTTGGGACATAAAATGGAGTTTCTTCCTACTCCTTTCCTACACACTGAGCATGGCCATTTCCCAGATGGGACTGGTGCCCTATTTTCCTTCCTACAAACTAGAACTTTAGTCTTAGACAGGTTAATTTTAAGGCCTTTTGATTCTAGGCCATGCTTCCATGTTTGGAATTTCTTCTCTAGTTCAGCCATTGATTCAACTATGAGCATAAGATCATCTGTGTATAGGAGTTCCCATGAGCAGCCGGTCTTGAACTCCTCTGTTATAGCCTGAAGGGCAATAATAAATAGTAGGGGGCTAAGGACGGAGCCCTGATGAACACCAACTTTTACGCTAAACTCTTCACTATATTTGTTGTTAAATCTAAAGTTGCTGACTGTTTCCTTATACATGGCTTGTATAGCTCTCACAAGCCATTCATCAACACCTAGTTTTCTAAGAGCGCACCAGATAATGGAGCAGGGGACTCTGTCAAAGGCTTTCTCCAAGTCAACAAAAGCTAAGTATAGGGGTTTACTTTTAGCTAGGTACTTCTGTAGTTGTCGTACAATGAAAAGAGCGTCTGTGGTACTTTTACCTGACACAAACCCGAACTGCATTTCATCCAGATCAATTCTCTCTCTGATTAGTTGCGCTATATATATATATATATATATATATATACATATACACACACACCCATATACTTATACATACACACATATATATATATATAGAGAGAGAGATACATATAAATATATATATATAGTTGTAATGATACACTGCCCTAGCAATAGGTCTTGTTCAGTGAAAACCATTTACTAGCTTGCTACTGAATTGTTATTCAGGGACATTTTATTTATTTTTATTTTTCTCTCGTATCTTTTGTGGTGTTCTTATTGTTTCACTTCCTTTTTTAACTATGTTTAACCCTTTAAATACCAAACACCTTAAAACCTTCCCTTAAGCATTGACATTACTCTATATATACTATTGTTGTGGTAAAGGCTTTACCTCACATAACATTGACATTACTCTATATATACTATTGTTGTGGTAAAGGCTTTACCTCACATAACATTGACATTACTCTATATATACTATTGTTGTGGTAAAGGCTTTACCTCACATAACATTGACATTACTCTATATATACTATTGTTGTGGTAAAGGCTTTACCTCACATAACATTGACATTACTCTATATATACTATTGTATTTTCACAGTAAAGGCTTTACCACACATAATATCAAATCTACGAGATGTTGATATTATTTATTTTGAGAACAATACCTTAACGTCAGTATGAGCAGCCAGTTATGGTCACTTTGAACAGAAAGAGGTGAGAAAATTTTGGCCAGATACGGCTCCTTTAAATGCTAAAGGTTAAAGTGTTTAAATTTATCATAAGACATTCCATTACAATTTATATAAGAACATTTGATATATTTTGTTCTAACCTCCAGCTTGATAATGGTAAATTAAATTAGATTACTAAATCCCCCCAAATCCTTGGTTGTTTTCAAAATTATTTGAAACATAAAGTTAGTGTCTTTCATTAGAAATATGTTAATGAAAGCATTAAGTTATTCATTTACATATTTTTGTTTATTTATTGTTAATAAAACAGTCCCTTCCAATATTTCCTTTAGCACAGTCTATATACATGTACTCTCTCCTCTACTACTCTCTCGCTCCAAATACTGTTCTCCCCATCATACCCTCACACCCCACCCTGGTTCTTCTACCAATACTCTTTCCTTTCTATTCAACCTCTAGGTCATCTTACTTTAAATGAACAGAGACACTGTAAAGTAGTGAGGATGCTTTACTTTAGTTTGGGGGAATGACGACCTCACTAATGCTGGTGTCACATTAAAATACACCCAGAACACTATATAAAGTCTATCTTAAGCCAGAAAGCTCATTAGGCCGGTGCTTATCATGGTTTCATGGCATGAAGTGACAGGGTACAAGACGCTTTTTTGCCGTGGCACCTCCACAACCACTTTGCAGTGGAATGGTAGGGACCCCGGTCCAATCATCTCATTTCTACAGCTGAGTAAACTGGAGCAATGTGAAATAAAGTGTCTTGCTCAAGGAAACAGCACATCACCTGGTCTGAGAATTGAACTCACAACCTTTCGATTGCAAGCCCAATGCTCTAACCACTAAGCCATGTGCTTCCATTGAACAATGAAAGGCAAAATAGATTTTCAAGTCAAATGAAAACCTGAACACCTGCTTCATAAGAAGCCATTTGATGGGTGATTGCTTCAAATGTAGACACAATGCATCATCAATATTTTACGGCAGATACCTAAGTTGTGGCTTAGATGAGTCATTACAAGCCAAATCTGTTTTTATTTGAAGTTACCACCTTTCTAGATGGCTTGGAGTACCACATCCAGCTCATCCATTCCATTTTTTTGTCATAATTTCTGCAGTTGGATATCTTTCCAAACACCAATCATTTTACAGAGTAGACTGTGCACGTTTTTGTCATGGCACCAGCACTAGAGAGATATTTAAGTCTTTATCGGGACTAAATGATCCTTACAGCCGTCAGCTGTGTTTTGCTCAGCTGTCAACCGCTTTACACAACATTCAGGATATATCGAGGCCCAAGACTCTGATACAGATAACCAGAAGATGGAATCTCAGGAAATATTTGAGCTCATGAATCCTGAGCTAATAGCCCCCACAATATTTATTTTGCTCAAAACGACAGTTTCCCCTCTTTATACGAAAATCATTAATTACAAATTTTAAAATGATAATAAATAAATAAATAGATGTAGCAAGAAATAGACAAACACAAACTATAATCAAGTAATTTCGCACTAGCAAAAAATGTTTATGAAGTCAACACAGTGACTTAATTGTTCAAAACTGTCAAATTGATTTCTTTATCAAATAGAGAAACTCTAAAGGCCACCACTTCAAATTGATTTTACACAAACAATCGCACTAAAAAGAGGAAATAATTAGTTTTTCATTTCAAATTATCAACTTGTTAACCATGATGTTAAATCAATATAAATATACATGTGTGTGTGTATGCACATACATATACATGTGTGTGCATGTGAGTGTGTCTATATATATATATATATGAAGAAACATATTCCCATTTCTGTTTTTTGTAGCACACAGTCAATAGACATTAAGTGCGTTTCAATATATACATAGATATATACACACATATACATGTGCACATATGCATATGTACATGCATATAAGTGTGCGTATATACATATGCATGTATATATGTATGTATATATATGTATATATATGTATATATATATGTATCTATATATTATATATATATATATGTATATATATATATATATATATGTATCTATATATTATATATTATATATATATATATGTATATATATATATATGTATGTATATATATGTATATATATATTATATATATATTATGTTTATATATATTATATATATATAATATATATATACACATAATATATATATATGATATGTGTCTGTTGTAAACACTAAATCCCGCCCCCATGAAGAATGCACCTCTCAACATAGACTCATAATTAGCGACCTCATAGTCAGGAAGAGACGTATTCGACAACAGGAGAGGACTATCCTCAGGAGAAAAATATGGAAGTTAAAAGACCCCACAGCCAGTAATAAATTTAAAAGCATATTACTTGATGCTTTTGATAGTAAGGAAGAGCAATTAGAGTCGTACAATATAGAGGAACAGTGGGAATTCCTGAAAGCATACCTGCTGAAGGCGACAGATGAAACCTGTGGCTGGAGCAGACCTATAGGCAGGAAGAGAGTAACTTGGTGGTGGAACAGTAAGGTGGAGGGGGTCATCAAGACCAAAAAGCAGGCTTGGAAAGCATGGCGGAATGGGGGAAGTAGAGACGACTATTAAGTGGCCAGGAGGGAAGCTAGGAGACAAGTTTACTTCGCTAGAAGGGAAGTAGAGGAAAGAAAGTTCAAGCATGTTCTACAATGCGAGGACCGAAAATGTGAGGTGTTCAGGATTGCTAGGCAATGTGTCAAGGAAAACAGTGATATTGTCGGGGAGAAGTGTGTCCTTAATGATGATGGTGTACTTGCCATCACTGACGCTGATAAGAAGGTAGCTTGGAAGTGTCACTACGAAAGGCTACTAAATGAGGAGAATAAATGGGAGAAAGACAGTCTCCTCCACATCGATCCAATAGAGGGACCAGCAGTGCAAGTTGAAGGTAGTATAATAAGTAAGGTGATCAAAGACATGAAGATGGGCAAGGCGGCTGGGCCTTCGGAAATAGTTGCTGAAATGCGGAAAGCATCTGGAACGGTAATACACACCATGGTCACCCGGATAGTAAACCAAGTCATACAGAATGGGGTCGTTCCGAAGGACTGGCGCAGCAGCATCATCATTAACTGCTACAAGAGTAAAGGTGATGCCCTAGAAAGGGGAAACTATAGAGGCATTAAATTAATTGACCAGGTCATGAAGGTCACAGAAAAAGTAATAGCGCAACTAATTAGGGAGCGAATTGATCTAGACGAAATGCAGTTCGGGTTTGTGTCAGGTAAAAGTACAACAGACGCTCTCTTCATTGTACGACAACTACAGGAGAAGTGCCTAGCTAAAGGTAAACCCCTATACTTAACCTTTGTTGACTTGGAGAAAGCCTTTGACAGAGTACCCCGCTCGATTATCTGGTGGGCTCTTAGAAAACTAGGTGTTGATGAATGGCTTGTGAGAGCTATACAAGCCATGTATAAAGAAACAGTTAGCAAGGTTAGAATTAACAACGAATATAGTGAAGAGTTTGGCGTAAAAGTTGGTGTTCATCAGGGCTACGTTCTTAGCCACCTCCTATTTATTATTGCCCTTCAGGCTATAACAGAGGAGTTCAAGACCTGCTGACCATGGGAACTCCTATACACAGATGATCTAATGCCCATAGCTGAATCAATGGCCGAACTAGAGAAGAAATTCCAAACATGGAAGCATGGCCTAGAATCAAAAGGCCTTAAAGTTAACTTGTCTAAGACTAAAGTTTTAGTTTGTAGGAAGGAAAATAGGGCACCGGTCCCATCTGGGAAATGGCCATGCTCAGTGTGTAGGAAAGGAGTAGGCAGAAACTCCATTTTATATCCCAAATGCAAAGTATGGGTGCATAAAAGATGTAGTGGGATCACAGGTAAGCTAACTAAGAATATAGATTTTATATGTGGCCGGTCCTCTGGTGCAATAAGTAGCAGCAAGTGCCCACAAATACTAGCTCATTCCATTGCACAGATGGTTCTATAGAAATAGTGGACAGCTTTCATTACCTGGGTGACAAAATCAGCAGTGGGGGAGGGTGCTCTGAAAGTACAGTAGCTAGAGTCAGAACGGGATGGAAAAAGTTCAGAGAGCTTATACCACTATTGACCGCTAAAGGGTTCTCTCTGAAAATGAAAGGCAGGCTGTATGATGCCTGCATACGAACAGCAATGTTACATGGCAGTGAGACCTGGGCATTGTGTGCAGAGGATATACGCAGACTGGAGAGAAACGAAGCTTGCATGCTCCGCTGGATGTGTAATAGTAATATACGTGAACGGTAAAGCATAAACGAACTAAGGGAGAAATTAGGAATAAGAGGTATCAGATGTTGTTTACTCGAGAGAAGACTACGTTGGTATGGTCACGTAATGCGCATGAAAGATGAGAGCTGTATAAAAAAGTGCAGGGCGATAAAAATAGACGGTAGCCACGGAGTAGGCAGACCCAGAAAAACCTGGGACGACTTGATAAATTCCGACCTCACACACTTACACCTCTCCAAGACAATGTCACTGGACCGAGATCTTTGGCGCTACACAGTTATACAGAAGACCTGCCTTGCCTAAGTACAAAGTGAAACCTACTACAGTCAGTAGGCACCTCTAACAAAATATACCCCCATCCCACTGCCCCCACCCCATCCACACCACCCCCTTAAATGTGAAGTTATGTTGGTACCACAACATCCAGTCAGAAACAAATGAGGTTGTGTTGGTGTCACGACAAAAAAACACAGTCCACGCTGTAATGTGGCCGTGTAGGTAACATGGTAAAAACCTCCCAGTCCACACTGTAAACGTGGTTGGTGTTAGGAAGGGCATCCAGCCGTAGAAAACCCGCCAGACAGTCCTGAGCAAGACAATCAATCTTGCCTCAAGTGGGACAATTCCCATCCAGACCCATGCTAGCATTAAACGATGATGATGATATCCCTAATATATATAATATATATAACCTGTTTATACCTATTATATATATACATATATATATATTTTATATATATATATATATATATATTATGGAATACTGTTGGCTTTTTGCTACAATATTTTCTATACCTTTCATTTATGCCAAGGAACGTTTCCACGAACCAAAGTATCATCTTCCTGTCTTCCTCCGTTTGCAACATTTTTTGAAATATCCACTTCTGCGTTTACAGATTGACTTTGTTAGTTTCAGAAGATCCCGTTAAGGGTGAAAGCAGCGATTCTTTGATTAAACTTTAATCTGTTATTTTAATAAATATATATATATATATATATATATATATAATAGGTATAAATTAAAGTTGTAGCTGCAGTATAGCATATACTAATGTAGTATATATTTATACATCTATATAAAGAGAGAGAGATGGTAGGAAAGGAATTGTGAGTGATGGGGGAGGGTAGATGTGGGATGAGAACCTGCTCGGAGCAGTGGGTTGAAAGCTGACCTGTTGCAGAGGGGCTAATTCTCTGCTGATGAAGCAACTTTTAACCAAAAACATAATGCTTAATACCATTACCTAATTTATGTGCACAGTATTTCCATTTGAACTACTGCTAGCTGATGAAGTCACAGAAACAAAACAAATCATTTTCCTCACTATTTCACATATAAGTGTTCCCTCTAATTTCCTTGGGTTGTTGTCTTAATGATACTGACTTAATTAAATTATTGAATGAGTGGGAAAACAACATAAGATGCATCAGTCCTATTCGGCAACTTTGTTTAAGGGCAGTGGATTGGCAGTATCTGTGAAGGGTCGAACACAATGCTTTGCAGCATAAGGTTATGGCTCTTTACAGTCTGGATTCAAATCCTGCTGAGGTTGACTTTGCCTTTCATCCTTACGAGGCCGATAAAATAAAGTACCAGTAATGCACTAGGATGATTGCTGGACTTGTGCCTAAAGTAGAAACAATTATTTATATATATGTCCACACCTCCTGGTAAATCTACAACCAGCCCACACTAATCTCAGGTGTGGGGATTACAGATATCATCAGGTTGCCGCCATTGTATTACTTAGACTCTATAGATTTATTATATATTAGTATGTAGTTGTATTAAGATGTACACTGGTATATGTTTAACAAGTTTCAAAGATTATTTAATAGCAGACCTCTATATACAATGGAGAGAGAACAACCATAAGCAAAATATTGTTGGGTAATAAATTGCTACTTGCAGCTAACAGTTTGTGTGTGTGTGTGTGGTGAAAAAGCTGGCTTTGTAACCTTATGGTGTTTGAGTCTATTCCAGTATGTGGACACATCTATTTACATAATCCACCACTTTATAATACTTCCTTTCCATCTTTCTCTCTCCCTCTCTCAGCACAGTCAGTGCTTTCTCTGCTCACATCAATAAAATATAACAGAAGGACAGTAAAATACAAACAAAACATTAGTTGACCTTTTATATAGGAGGTAATTGTAATGTCATAAAATTACAAGAACTATTCTTGTTTTGTTTTTACATAAAGGATTATATTCTGTTGTATGCAAAATGTTAGCATCCTTTTATATATATCTCGAAAACTATTTTAATTTCCACATACAAATATCGAATGAAAATACAAGATATATTTTAACTCAATAATCATAAATAATGGATTAGATTTCACATTTCTTTTCTCCT
>OZ024749.1:7074717-7089717 GCA_964016885.1 Eledone cirrhosa
TCATCATATTTAGGGGCAAGTTGTTACGGGTAACCATGTGTCGCTCGGGTAACCATGTGTCGCTCATATGGGACTGTTTCAGACCAGATTTCTATGGCTGAATGCCCTTCCTACCGCCAACCACATTTACAGTGTGTCCTAGGTGCTTTTTGTCGTGTCACCTGTATGACCAATTTACAATGTGGGCTGCTTATATATACACACACACATCAATAATAGACATACACATGTATAATACAGGGTGTCCCAAAACAATGTATACACATTTCAACAACATTCTTATAATTATGTGTATACATATTTTGGAGACCCTGTATATATAAATATGTGTATAAAAAAAGAGTCAGGACCCCAACAGCTGAGCCCTGACCATTTCAACAGCTATATATATATATGATGGCTGCTCCCGCATTATCAAGTATGGCCATTGCACGATATAACATTATTAATAATTATTAATTAATTTCATCGTGCAATGCCTGTGCGTGAAGATATTTTTTAAAGTGAAGAAAGACTGTGCACTGAGCCAATCCCACTCTCTGAGCGACAGTAGCTATAACCCCAAAAAAAGAAAAGAACAACATCATAGGTAACTACTGAGCCGCAGGTTTTATATTGGAGTTATCCCAGTTTCCTGAGTTGCCTTCTCCTAGAAGAATGCCCTGACAAAGGCTAGCGGTCCTTCACTCCCAGTGGTTTAACCACGCGATCGGATGTCCAGCCCGACTATTTCTATGTCCCCGCACATATACATACACATGCACCCATGTATATATACATATACATACATATGTACATGTGTATATACATATTTACACACTTTCGGGTGGCCGTTGACCCTTATGAGTTCTTCCGCCCTTTGTCAGGTTTTGTTTTTTGTCCTGCAGGGTGTCCAAACTCACCCTCCTCACCAAGTATGTCCGGTCACTCTTGAGTGCTACTGGTGACATGTAACCCAGTACAAACTGTTGCATGGTCGGGTCGTTGGCGACTAAACCGGCAACCCCACCAAGTTTACTATATATACAAATATATATATATATAGTGGAGGCACATGGCTTAGTGGTTAGAGCATTGGCCTTGCAATCGAAAGGTTGTGAGTTCAATTCTCAGACCGGGTGATGTGTTGTTTCCTTGAGCAAGACACTTTATTTCACATTGTTCCAGTTTACTCAGCTGTAGAAATGAGATGATAGGGACTGGGGTCCCTATCATTCCACTGCAAAGTGGTCATGGAGGTGCCATGGCAAAAAAGCACCCATCACTCACTGTAAATGAGGTTGGTGTTAGGAAGGGCATCCAGCTGTAGAAATCAAGCCAGAATCAGTTCCCGTCCCACCCTTGCAAGCAGGGAAAAAGCGGACGTAAAATGAAATGATGAAATGATATATATATATGGAGGCACATGGCTTAGTGGTTAGCACATTGGCCTTGCAATCGAAAGGTTGTGAGTTCAATTCTCAGACCGGGTGATGTGTTGTGTCCTTGAGCAAGACACTTTATTTCACATTGCTCCAGTTTACTCAGCTGTAGAAGTGAGATGATAGGGACCCCAGTCCCTATCAATCAACTGCAAAATGGTCGTGGAGGTGCCACGGCTAAAAAGCACCCAGCCCACACTGTAAAGTGGACGTGTAGGCGCCACGGCAAAAAAGCACCCAGCACTCACTGTAAATGAGGTTGGTGTTAGGAAGGGCATCCAGCTGTAGAAATTAAGCCAGAATCAGTTCCTGTCCCACCCTTGTAAGCAGGGAAAAGCAGACGTAAAATGATGATGATGATGATATATATATATATATATATATATATATATATATATATATATATGATGATGATGATGATGATGACATATATATATATATATATATATACACACATCAATAATATACATACATGTATAATATATATAGATATATGGACGTCTGTCATTTCCAATGATGAGAACTTCAGTAGATTTAATCAATTGGAATGCCTCCTTCCGAAATTTATGAGTAAAGTGGCTGAGCATTCTACAAACAAATTCACCATCAACGTATTTCTCAGGAAGATTCAGCATGACATAATATCTGTCAAAGCTGGGTCCGACATAACACACTGCTTAGCCTAGGAATTGAACTCATGAACTTACGATCATAAGTTTAACATACCAACAACTAAGGCATGCACTTTCACTATGTATAATATACATGTATATATAAATAATATAAGATCAAAAGATGGTTAAAACAGTTCCAAGTATTTTATTATGCGCATTTCAAAAACAAATATCATCATGAGATGATATCTGCGTTTTCATCAGATAAAATAGGGATACATGATATGAAGGTTAAAAAACACTTGTGAATAGTGAAGTTTTAAATCAACATATGAAGACAACTTCACTATTCACAAGTGTTTTTTAAATTTCTTTTCATGAATCCCTATTTTATCTTATGAAAACGCAGATATCTCATGATGATATTTGTTTTTGAAATGCGCGTAATAAAATACTTGGAACTCTTTTAACCATCTTTTGATCTTATATTATTTATACTGCAGTCCTACAAACTGTAGAGTGCTACTTATCCGATATTTGCATTGCTTTATTGTACTACAATAAAACTCACCTCCTACATGTATATATAGATATATAGATATATAATATACCCCTACATATATGATATAGATATATGTAATATACATATAATATAATCATCATCATCGTCATGATATATTCATGTAGATGATGTAAAAAATATATAAGCTATATATATAAAAATATACATAGCTCTACATATATATTATACATACATACATATATAATATACATGCATAATATATATATACACGTAACATATACATATATATATATTTATTTGTTGTGCCATAGTATCTAGAATAAGACGGGTTGGAAGAAGTTTAGGGAGCTGCTTCCTCTGCTAACAAAGAAGGGTTTATCCGAAAGGCCGGTTATATGATGCCTGTGCGAGATGCACGATGCTGCATGGTAGTGAGACATGGGCAGCAACTGCGGAGGATATGCGACGGCTGGAGAGAAATGAAGCAAGCATACTCTGATGGATGTACAATGTCACTGAGCCTGAATGACCAAGCATGGACAAGTTGAGAGAGAAACTGTGTATAGGAGGGATAAGCTGTAGTGTACGGGAGAGAAGACTGCGCTGGTATGGACATGTGATGTACATGGAGGATTATCGTTGGGTAAAGATGTGCCAAGAAATCCCAGTGGAAAGAAGACGCAGAAGAGGAAGACCACAAAAATCATGGGTGGAAGTGGAGAGAGCTGACCTCAGCAGGTCAGAGAGGAGATGATGAACGACTGTGATGAATGGAGAGATGCTGTGCTGAATAGAACCCGTCCCACCCTTGCAAGCAGGGAAAATGGACGTATGATGATGATATATATATACATACATACATAATATATGCATATATATATATACATACATACATAATATATGCACATATATATATATACATACATACATAATATATGCATATATATATATATACATACATACATAATATATGCATATATATATATACATGCATACATAATATATGCATATATATATATATACATACATACATAATATATGCATATATATATATACATGCATACATAATATATGCATATATATATATACATGCATACATAATATATGCATATATATATATGTATATATGCATATATATACATACATAATATATGCATATATATATATATACATAATATATGCATATATATATACATACATAATATATGCATATATATATACATACATAATATATGCATATATATATATAATATATACATATATCTACATACATACATAATATATGCATATATATACGTATATATATATATATACATATATATATATATATATATATATATATATACATCCATACACATACATAATATATATATGTAATAAAATAAATGCATGGAGGACATCTTACATATGTGTGCATTTGTATGTAATTTTCTTCTTTAATTCATTTCCATGGAAAAAGATAGTTATCAAATACATGTAAGGAGAATGAGATTTCTGAAGAATTCATCTCTACAGAAGAGTTCTAAAAACATAATGTATTTGTTTCATTAGTTTTGTTTATTTTTTCTTTGTTTTTTATTTTAGCTTCTTTGATATTATTTTGTGTGGGAAGGAAGTGGAGTCATAACGAAATTCTATTTAATAAAATATGTATACATATGTAAGATTTCCTTCCCATCATTTTTTCAAAATGTTGTTTAAAATTATAAATGCTTGGTAATTTCTCAATTCTGTAAGAAGCCAATGAAGAACAAGTGTTGCCCCCCCCCCCTACCTATCGTTTTGTTTATACACGTGTGTTTTTTTTTGGGGGGGGTTGTTTTGTAGAAGAACATTTCCCTGTGTTTAACATCCTCGTCACCAAGTTAGTAACATTGGAAGATGATGGCAGTTATAGACAGCAGAGGACAGGGCCAATAGAGTGGGAGGGGGCTGGTCCAGCCAGTACTTTGTTCTGGGGCCCAAGAGCTAAGAAGGCCCCACAGAAACCATGCAACATCCATTTTGAGAAATATCTTTGCCTGATTTGGGCCACAAAGGGATCATGTACCGCCTTACAAAATTTCCCTCGACAGCCCTGGCAGAGGATTCAAACTGGCAAATTAACCAGCCAGATACCGAAGCTCATGGATGTTATCCAACCATCTGGCTTGGAGTCTACCCCTGGATCCTCGGTCAATTGGTTTGCTCCATACAATTTGTCCAGCAATGATTTTCATTCCAGCCATGCAGCATTCAACAGCACACTTATCAAGTGCAGTAAACTTATTAAGTAGTACCATGTTGTCTGCAAATTCCACCCCCACTGATGCTACACCTGCCAGTTTTGATACCACTTCCAACCCAGCTCTGTATGTCAATCCAGTTCCTAATGATTATGAACAAGAGAGGTGGCAGTAGGCACCCTTGGTGGAGTCTAACTCCCACATTGAATGGTTTCAACATAGCAGTATTTATCTGAACACCAATGCAAGGGCATTCATATAGAGACATCAGGGCAATAAGAAACTGTCCATCGATCTCATACTCCTGCAGAACCTGCCACAACAGGTCACATGGAACGTGGTCATATGCATTTTCAAGGTCTACATAACAAGAATACATCTCTTGGCAATACTTCCACGATTTCTCAAATACCTGCCACAGAGGCCCTATATTTGGTCAGCCCTATTGCTTCCTGAGCAAAAACCACAGGTTATCAGTTAGCTTGGCCTTGACAATCTCCCTACATCTCTTTGCCAGACATTTAGCCTAGACGTCTGTGTCAGGCTCCTCTATCTTCATGAAACCTTTGGTAAATGAAATAATTACCTTATGTTGTTTATTACATAACTAAAAGGCTCTGTAGCCTACATAGAGCACTCTCTTTTCCTTTACCTTTCCTACGGAAACACTTCATATATATATATATATATATATATATATATATATATACAATATTAAATAAATGGAAACTATATTTATAAAACCATATTTATTTCATTATATATATTTCAGGGATATCATATTAACAATATGCTATGCCTTCCTCAGACAAAATACAATATAAACAGTTTTATAGATAAATAGATTTGACATACCGTAACAACATCGACTTGTATTTGAAAAGTTGAATTGGCAATTCAACTTTTCAAATACAAGTCGATGTTGTTACGGTATGTCAAATCTATTTATCTATAAAACTGTTTATATTGTATTTTGTCTGAGGAAGGCATAGCATATTGTTAATATGATATCCCTGAAATATATATAATGAAATAAATATGGTTTCATAAATATAGTTTCCATTTATTTAATATTGTAAATATACTCCAAATACTTGTCGAGTGCTTTTATATCAGTTATAAATATTTACTAGTTGTAACCCAACAATTTAAATATAACTTTCCATATATATATATATATATATATATATATATATATATATATTTACTATAATTCTTATGAGTAAATCCATCTGTAACTTATACAATATTTAAACATTAATCATGAAATAACCAAAAATTCTGACTCTTTATCACAGATATCATATAATATTAATGCATTATGTTAGATTGTATCTGTATCTTATGATCTTTGAATATCCTTCTGTTCTAAATCATCATCATCATCAACATTTTTATGCCTGTTTTTTCCATGTTTGTATCCCAAGCTCAATGTCCCTTCATGCTCTTCCTATTTTTCAGCTAAATTAAGGCCTGTATGAAGAAGCAGCAATATATTGTGCCAGCAGATCAGACACCAGAGAGGAATTTATACAGCTCCTAAATGCCAAATTGCAAGGTTGTGAGTTCAATTCCTAGACCGGTTGTCATGTCATATCCTTGAGCAAGATACTTCATTTCAAATTGCTCCAGTTCATTCAGCTAGAATTAAAAATTTCATGGACTAGAATCCCATCCAGGAGTAAATATTGTACTTCTAGTCACTTCCATATCTGACACACCCCTCTTCTCCAACCATACCAGCATGGAAAGCTGGACGGGCTCTCCCACAATGGTCCTCAAAAGGCTAAAAGCTCTTAGTCCACCCTCTTAAAGTAGTCATGCGGGTGACAAGAAGCACTCAGTTCACCCTATAAGGGTAGGTAGCTATCTGTGTGGGTAGGTAGCTATGTGGGTAGGTAGCTATATGGTTAGCTAGCTATGTGGGTAGCTAGCTATGTGCGTAGGTAGCTACATGGGTAGATAGCTATGTGGGTAGATAGCTAGTTATGTGGGTAGATAGCTAGTTATGTGGGAGGGAAGGTAGCTAGTTGTGTGGGTAGGTAGCTAGTTATGTGGGTAGGTATCTATGTGGGTAGGTAGTTATGTGGGTAGGTAGCTAGTTACATGGGTAGATAGCTAGTTATGTGGGTAGATAGCTATCTATCTATGTGGGTAGGTATCTATTTATGTGGGTAGGTACCATAGGGGTGCTGATACTCTCTCAGGTCAACTTTGCCTTAGACAGTTTTCCAGGGTTGATAAACTAGGACGAAACATTTATTGATGGAAATGACAACATGGTAACCTATATAACCTCCCTTAACATTGTAACTCTTTCTCCTTTCTTCGTTTCTAATCAGAAATCTATATCACATACAAAAGAATTGGAAATAATTATTTCTATTTTAGGCACAAGGCCAGCAATTACTGGTACTTTATTTTATCGACCCCGTAAGGATGAAAGGCAAAGTTAACCTCGGCGGGATTTGAACTCAGATCATAAAGGGACGTAACTCTATGCTTCAAAGCATGGCGTCCGACTCTCTACCGATACTGCCAATGGTCCGACTCTCTACCGATACTGCCAATCCACCGCCCTAAAAGAATTGGAAATAATAATGCTTAGTCAGTGATTTTCTTCTATGAGAGCTACAACTGCCAAAATACAAGAACACCATCAAGTATACTGGCTGAAAATAAATCCATTCATAGCAACAAGCTCATTGAGATGAAATTGAAATTTATTTTTAATCAAATTACTCTTAATTATGGTTCCATTCTTGTCAATTAATTTGGAATCCATTGTAAAATTGCTCACTGTTATTTTTCTTCGTATTCTTTTCAAAATTAAATTTTAACCAGTTATTAATCATTAACAAACGAAGGGAAATTATTAAATACTTTAAATGCCTTCCTTATTACGAATATATTCACATTTACTTCAGATTACGTAAGTGAACAATACTTCTTTTTGTGGCTTGTATCTTTTGTGTTGGTGTTGTTTTTTTACTTAATTACCTCTAGAGAGACATTTGAAAATGGCAGTTGATAGGTAAGTAGGGAGTGGCGGGGAAGGAATGGATGTAGGTTGGCTGTTAGATGAGCAATTAGGTAGATAGATAGGTAGATAGATAGGTAAGAAGGGAGTGAGGGTGGGGGGGATGGAGGTAGGTTGGCTGTTAGATGAGCAATTAGGTAGATAGATAGGTAGATAGATAGGTAAGTAGGGAGTGGTAGTGGAGGTGGGGAAGGAATGGAGGTAGGTTGGCTGTTAGATGAGCAATTAGTAGATAGATAGGTAAGTAGGGAGTGGTGGTGGAGGTGGGGATGGAATGGAGGTAGGTTGGCTGTAAAATGAGCAATTAGGTAGATAGATAGGTAGATAGATAGGTAAGTGGGGAGTGGTGGTGGAGCTGGGGGAAGGAATGGAGGTAGGTTGGCTGTTAGATGAGCAATTAGTAGATAGATAGGTAAGTAGGGAGTGGTGGTGGTGGTGGCGAAGGAATGGAGGTAAGCAGGTAGCTGGGTAGGTGGAGAGCAGTGTAGGGAGGTAGGGTAGGTAGCTATGTTGTTAGTTACATGAGTAATAAGGTAGGTAGGCAGGTAGCTGGGTGGGTAGATAGAGAGGTAAGTAGAGAGGTAGGTAGATAGGTAGGTAGGGAGATGGATGGGTAGGTAGGGAGGTGGATGGGTAGGTAGAGAGGTAGGAGGAGAGGTATGTAGGTAGCTATGTTGGTAGTTAGATGTGTAATTAGGTGGGTGGGTAGGTAGGAAGTTGGGTAAGTCGGTAGGTAAGTAGGTAGGTAAGTAGGTAGGTAAGTAGGTAGGTAAGTAGGTAGGTAAGTAGGTAAGTAGGTAGGTAAGTAGGTAGGTAGGTAAGTGGGTAGCTATGTTGGTAGTCAGATGTGTAATTAGATGGGTGGGTAGGTAAATAGTTGGGTAAGTAGAGAGGTAAGTAGGTAGGTAAGTAGGTAGCTATGTAGGTAGTCAGATGTGTAATAGGTTGGTGGGTAGGTAGGTAGTTGGGTAAGTAGGTAGGTAAGTAGGTAGTTAGATGTGTAATTAGGTAGGTGGGTAGGTAAGTAGGTAGGTAAGTAGGTAGGTAAGTAGGTAGGTAAGTAGAGAGGTAAGTAGGTAGGTAAGTAGGTAGCTATGTTGGTAGTCAGATGTGTAGCTGTAGATGTGACTTCATGGTTATAGTACTCAGCTCATCATCACAAGGTCATGAGCTCAGTTCATGGCAGAGTGTTGTGTCCCTCAGCAACACAGTATATTTCACATTCTCCCAGTTCACTCAGCTGGCAAAAATGAGTCGTATCTGTATTTTGAAAGGCTAGCTTTGTTAAATTCTCTGTCATACTGATTCCCCCTGAGAACTAAGGATATGTGTGTCTGTGGAATGCTCAGCCACTTACCCATTAATTTCATACTCAGTAGTTTGAATATTAACAAAAAATTCCATCAACCCTTCAGAATTTACATTACTCTATATTTACTATTGTATTTTCACAGTAAAGGCTTTACCTCACATAATATCTCACATAACATTTACATTACTCTATATATACTATTGTATTTTAACAGTAAAGGCTTTACCTCACATAATATCTCACATAACATTTACATTACTCTATATTTACTATTGTATTTTCACAGTAAAGGCTTTATCTCACATAATATTGAATCTATGAGATTTTGATATTATTTATTTTGAGAACAATACATTATCATCAGTATGATGACTAGTTGAACAGAAAGAGTTGAGAGAATTCTGGCCAGATATGGCACGTTTAAATGCTAAAGGGTTAAGGATGTATGAAAAATAAAAAAAACAACTATGCTGAATAAGCTATAGCGTTCAGTTAATCACAATTAAACCCATTCGTTACCACATATCTAATGAAAATTAAACCCATTCGTTACCACATATCTAATGAAAATTAAACCCATTCGTTACCACATATCTAATGAAAAAAATTAAACCCATTCGTTACCACATATCTAATGAAAAAAATTAAACCCATTCGTTACCACATATCTAATGAAAAAAATTAAACCCATTCGTTACCACATATCTAATGAATTAAACTTATTCATTACCATATATCTAATGAATTAAACCCATTCGTTACCATATATCTAATGAAAATTAAACTTATTTGTTACCACATATCTAATGAAAGACACTGCTTATGATGTTCAAATAATTTTGATAATAATCAAGAAAAGATTTATTAACATAACTAAATTTCAGCCATTGGAACATAACATAAAGGTTCTTATGTAGAATTCTGATAAGAAAGTATATGAACACTTTAAAACAAATAGTATTGTAACAGAGAAACAGGAACAGTTTTTAATAGGTTAACCCTTTAACATTCACATTATGTACCCCAGCCCCACAGCATAGGTTAGTCGTTAGTGATATCAACGAATGGGAGAGAGAGAAATTACTCTTAGTAGGTCTGACAGAGGTACCAGCTATTGAGATTGACGAATATAGGGTCCAAGAGGCGATTAAGGAAATGAAAAATGGTAAGGCTGCTGGACCATCGGGAATAGTTGCTGAGATGCTGAAGGCATCAGGGGCGTAGGCACTAAACTGGTTGCACGCATCATCAATCAGGCTATATATGGTGGTGTCATACCCAAAGACTGGTGCAGCAGTATTCTCATAAATTGCTACAAAGGTAAAGGGGATGCTCTGGAGAGGAGCAATTATAGGGGTATGAAACTAATGGATCAGGTTATGAAAGTGGCAGAAAGGATATTAGCACAACTAATTAGAGAAAGAGTCAAACTAGATGAGATGCAGTTTGGTTTTGTGCCTGGGAAGAGTACAACAGATGCCCTCTTCTTGGTGAGACAATTGCAAGAGAGATTCTTAGAGAAAAATAAGCCACTATACTTAGCCTTTGTTGACCTAGAGAAGGCCTTTGATAGGGTAGCCCGATCTGTCATCTGGTGGTCCCTAAGGAAGCTAGGTATTGAGGAATGGCTTGTGAGGACAGTGCAAACTTTGTACAGAGGTACTCTCAGTAAAGTCAGGGTAGGAATGGAGTTTAGTGAGGAATTCCAGATACATGTACATCAAGGTTCGGTTCTCAGCCTGCTCTTGTTCATTATAGTCCGCCAAGCCATAACAGAGGAGTTTAAGACTGGCTGTCCATGGGAACTTCTCTATGCTGACGATCTGGTTCTTATAGCAGAATCAGTAGAGGAGCTAGAGAATAAATTCTGGCTATGGAAACAGCAGTTGGAAGCAAGAGGACTGAGAGTGAACCTAGCTAAGACAAAAGTGTTGATGAGTAGAAAAGAGGACAAAACTCTGATACCATCAGGGAAATGGCCAAGTTCGATATGCAGAAAAAGAACTGGCATAAATTCTATAAAATGCACACAATGTAGATCCTGGGTACACAAGAGATGTAGCGGGATAGCAGGCAAACTAACAGGTAGGGAGAAATATGTATGCAGTAGATGTACAGGGAAATTAAACAGTAGAAGTCGCATTGATAGACAGATTTTTCCAATGCAGGAGGGGGCTATAGAAGTGGTGGATAGCTTCTGGTACCTAGAAGATCAGATTAGCATGGGAGGAGGGTGTTCCGAGGCCATAGTATCTAGAATAAGGACGGGTTGGAAGAAGTTTAGGGAGCTGCTTCCTCTGCTGACGAAGAAGGGTTTCTCCCTGCGTACGAAAGGCCGGTTGTATGATGCCTGTGTGAGGAACGCGATGCTGCATGGTAGTGAGACATGGGCAGCAACTGCAGAGGATATGCGATGGCTGGAGAGAAATGAGGCAAGCATGCTCCGTTGGATGTGCAGTGTAAATGTGCATGAACGACCCAGCATAAATGTGTTGATAGAGAAACTGTATCTGAGAGGGATAGAATGTAGTGTACGGGAGAGGAGACTGAGGTGGTATGGACATGTGATGCGCATGGAGGATGACCGCTGGGTGAAGAAGTGCCAGGAAATGCCAGTTGAAGGAAGACGTGGTAGAGGTAGACCACGAAAAACATGGGCGGAGGTGGTGAGAACAGACCTCAGATCATTGAAGCTCACGGTGGAGATGACGAGGGACCGTGACGAGTGGAGAGATGCTGTGCTGAATAAGACCCCTCCCACCCTTGCAAGCAGGGAAAAGCGGACGTAAAATGATGATGATGATGATATTTACTATAGTATTTTCAAATAAAAGGGTTTATCTCAAATGATTATCTCTAATAATATTGAATCTATGAGATTTTGATGGGCATTTGGTTAGAATGTCTCAGGAAAGAATTGCTGGACGGATTTTACGAGCAAAACCAACCAGCAGGAGACCCTGGGGTGGACCCAGAGCAAGATAGTTGGATAACATCCATGAGCTTGGCTGGTCATGCTTGGAGATCCAGCCGGATCAGTTGGAGATGGTTGCTTTTGACAGGACCTGCTGGAGGGAGTGGTTGAGGACTTTGCCCCTATGACCATCTCAGCAACAAGTGGGCAAAGAAGAATAACAACAATACCTTAACATCAGTATGAGCAGCCAGTTAAAGCTGGTTTGAACAGAAAGAGGTGAGAGAATTCTGGCCGGATATGGCCGGTTTAAAGGGTTAAACCTTCATTGGAGTCAACTACACATTTACTATTTCATGACCAATAAAATATTGCATATATAAATCACAGCTTCTTTAACTAAAATCTTGGGCATGGAAAACAACATGTGACTTATCAACCAAGCGTTGCTCTTATGAACAGGTCAAGAGTTGAAGACAAAATATTACAAACACAAAGGAGGTGTGATTTATCTATCATTGTCGCTTATATACATGTCATCATCATCATCGTTTAACGTCCATATTCCACGCTTGTATGGGTTTGGACGGGTGTTTTCCCACTTGAGGCAAGAGTGGTTGTCTTGCTCACATAGGACTGTCTGGCGGGTTTTCTACGGCTGGATGCCCTTCCTAACACCAACCACATTTACAGTGTGGAACTGGGAGGTTTTTACCGTGTTACCTACATGGCAATGTATATATCCTTTTATTCTTTTAATGGTTTCAGTCATTACAATATGGCCATACTGGAGCACCACCTTGAAGAGATTTAGTCCATCACATCAACCCAAGTACTTCATAATTTTTTCATGTCGGGTATTTATTTTAACAATCACTGTTTGTTGAACTACTAAGTTACAAGACATAAACATAAATCCAATTGACATACAGATATACAGACACACATATATATGTATACTTTTACATGATTTAATTCACAATGCATTGGTTAATTTCAAGCTATAGTAGAAGACACTGGCCCAAGGTGTCACATAGAGAAACTGAACCCTAAACCAAGCCTGTGTCTATATATGGTAAATTATTAAAAACGGCAAGTCACTGGAATCAAGGGCACATAATATAACCTTTCTATTTTAAAATTGGCTTCTTCCAACTCACAATACATAAATCATATTAGTGAAATTATAAATTGGTAAAAAAAAATATAACAATAAAAAAAAAAATAATAATAATAATAAATAAATTAAAAAAATGAAAAATACACTTTCAATAGATTCATGATTTTTTTTCTTTTCTAAAAATATATAAAAATTAAAGATTTTCAATAATGATAGATAACAGATAAGATTTTACATATGAATGAACCTTCTTTTGGGCTTTTTATATTTTTGACAAAAAATATCATTTTAGATTTACATAATCTTTGCCAATTTAAACTACTTGAAATTGACTTTAGATTTAATAACAAAAAAAATTATTACTTTTCATCATCATCATCGTCATCATTACTTATCATTATCATCATTGTCATTTATTTTTTTCCGTCAGCTTTCCAGGCTAGTATGGGTTGGATTGGTTATCACGAGCCAATATCGGACTTACTCATGCATTCCATATTTGTTACAGCTTCAATTGTTGGATGCCCTTCCTAACACCAACCACCTTAAAGGTGGTATACTGACATACATAGATAAAAGTGCATATACACATATACACACACACATCAGGGCTGGAGCTATGCACTAGGCAAATTAGCCAATTATTTAGGCAGATAGAAGCTGTGGATATCTCACAAATCCCGATTGTTAGTCAACCATCTTGCTCAGGGTCTACTCCTGGGTCTCCTGTTGGTTAGTTTGACCCGTAAAATCTGTCCTGAGACATTCTAACCACATGCCCATAGTATCAGAGATGTAATCTCTCAATTCGGAGAAGTAACGGCTCTAATTGGAGTGACTCTCTGATCTCCGAGCTATGCAGTTTATCAAGTAACGTTACTCCAAAGACCCTTCAGAGGAATCCTATTTCAGGCACTTAACTGGTCCAGAGATATAATCCACAGCTTACAGTTGTGAGGCTGACATCCTAACCACTAGGCCATGTTAGTCTTAGTAAAAACATGAACAGTTAGTAACAATGGGAGCAGATGAAGTCCCTCTTGAAGCAGAAGCGGAAGCAAGAAAGGGACTTGATGGGAATCTGAAGACAAGAGAGTCACATAGTGTTATTAGCTGTCACCTTATCATGGGTGAGTGTGGACAGTGGAGTAGAAAATGCAGGTTCTGTAATTTTGGAAGGGCATCTAGCCATAGAAACCAACCCAAAATACAGATATGTATGATCAAGACATGGTCACCTGACCTGTCACCTGACCTCCCATCTAACCCATGCAAGCATAGAAAAGGAACATTAACCCTTTATCATTTAAAACCAGCAGTATCTGGCCAGAATTCTCTCACCTCTTTCTGATCAAACTGGCCATAATCAGCTACTCATACTTATGTTAAGGTATTGTTCTCCAAATAAGTAATATCAAAATCTCATAGATTCGATATTATGAGATAATTATGTGAAATAAAGTGTATACCGTAAAATTACAATAGTAAATATAGAGTAATGTAAATGGTAAAGGGTTATCTGATCCTCCTCCTAAAAATATTTTCATATTAAAAGAATGTTTATGACAAAATATATATATATATATATATATATATATTTATAAATATCAATGAAATTTAATTAACTTTGAAATTAATTACTACTAATTAAAATTAAAAAAAAATAAACATTTAGTTAACTTATTAATCTAGGGGAATTGTATGTATGATCATTGGCTCTACTTTAGGCACAAGGCCAGCAATTTGTAGGGGAGGGGAAAGTTGATCAAATCAACCCAGTGTATTACTGGTACTTTATTTTATCGACCACGTAAAGACGAAAAGCAAAAAT
>OZ024749.1:7097217-7099717 GCA_964016885.1 Eledone cirrhosa
TTAAGGTGATGTTTGGAACATAACTTAAAATCCTATTCTCAAACTATATATATATATATATATATCACCACCACCCCACTCTCCAGAGCGTGAAATTAATAAACATTCGTTGTACTGCCTCTCTGTTTTGTTCCTGTTCAAACTTTTCCATTATAGAGAGAGAGAGAGAGAGAGAGAGAGAGAGAGAGAAAGAGAGAGAGACAGAGAGAGAGAGAGAGAGAGAGAGAACACTGGAAGGCAATATCCGTAGTGGTAGAGCACTCAGTCCATGGGACGAGTTAGGTAGAAGTGGTTACACAACAGTTAGTTCACCATACCGAGAACAATTGTTTCACCTTACCGGATCCTCAGCTCGTATTGGCCGAGGATCCGCTAAGGTGAAACAATTGTTCTCGGTATGGTGAACTAACTGTCGTGTTACCACTTATATATATATATATATATAAACTAACTGGTGTATTACCTTTTCAACATATTGTATATATATATATATATATGTGTGTGTGTGTGTGTGTGTGTGTGTGCATGTGTGAGTCCTGGGTTCAATCGGGGGGTAACCACAGTGAATAAGGTACTCAATACATTAGTAGAGTGTAAACAACAAATCTAATATAGAAATGGCTTCTACAGGACTAGAACTGTTTCATTTGAAGAGCTTTCCTGATGATTTCCTTTGAATGAAACAGTTCTAGTCCTGTAGAAGTCATTTCTATATCAATTATATATCTATATCCTATTAGGTTCTTATATCTATTTATTCTTTTAATTGAGTTTTGTGAACCATATTATTTTAATCAGTATTTTCTTCACCCTGGCAGTTTCTGTCCCTTGTGACATATATAGTCATAAATTTATCTCTCTTTACTGTGTTATATATATATATATATATATATATATATATATATATTGGTGTTAGGAAGGGCATCCAGCTGTAGAAATCAAGCCAAAATCAGTTCCCGTATGAGCAAGACAAGGTCACCCGACCTGGCATTGCCCACAACAGAAACAAACCGTCTAACCCATGCTAGCGTGGAAGAATGGACGTAAAACGGTGATGATGACAATATATATATATATATATATATATATAGTATAAAAGAGAAAACACAGGTAAGCATTAAGAGAAGGATTTTATCCAGGTATTTACGACCGTTTCATTGGTAAGTGCAACCTTATATTGCTATACTGCAAATAGCACCCACTCAATTATAATTGTTGTTCACAATCCAAATTTTCAAAATGTTCTGCTTCCCTAACTATATATATATATATATATATCTATAATTAAATGACAGGAGGCTGGATTTCTGTAAATCCTTGAAAGGTTTATTATACTATGATCATTTCAATGACCGGGTTCCGTATGAATCCGGTGATATCATCAGGTATTCAAAATATAATACGTGAATGTAACAGATAAAATCCATGGGGCTGAAAATCAAGGACCCGAGGGCGACTGCCATCCAGCATCTTCTACCTTTGCCGGTCGCCCGAATACCTGATGATATCACCGGATTCATACGGAACCCGGTCATTGAAATGATCATAGTATAATAAACCTTTCAAGGATTTACACAAATCCAGCCTCCTGTCATTTCATTATAATATTTAACTCCGTAATAGCACCACCAACTACAAAAACAAAGACGGTTGAACTGCTTTACGTTGAGTACTCTCTGTATTATTACATTGCGATTGACCATACGAAATTGACCAGCTCTATCCAGTGGTGAACCTCAAACCTGAATAAATATATATATCTATATATAGACACACACACATGCAGCAGGGTTCTGCACAATCAATGCCAACAAATTTTCCCCAGATGGCTCAGTAGAACCAAGGAATGATAGAGGACAGTAAACCAAGTTGCTGTACAATGAAATTGAACCTAGAAACACTTGGTTGATGCTCAGGTGCAATAAACTAGCTCCTTCTATTGCCCAGATGGTTCTATAGAAATAGTGGACACTTTCCGTTACGTGGGTGACAAAATCAGCAGTGGTGGAGGGTGCTCTAAAAGTACAGTAGCTAGAGTCAGAACTGGATGGAAAAGGTTCAGAGAGCTTATACCACTGTTGGCCACAAAAGGTTTCTCTCTAAAAATGAAAGGCAGACTGTATGATGCCTGTATATGAACAGCAATGTTACATGGTAATAAGACACACTCACAGATCCATAAGTATAAATGGTGGTGTCCTGCTTTGACCAGTTTTGCTCAATGACTGAAAGAATTAAAATAATCAGAGATATCTTTCAAATTATAAATGTGAGGAAAGAATAGATCCTATATATATATATACATATATATATAGTAATAATAATAAATATGAAGACTAAAATCGAAAGAGGGCTCGAAAAGGATAAATATATATCAAATATATAAGAACCGGAGAGCAAATATTTATTAAAATAACACATTAAAGTTTAAGCAAATAATCGGTGCTTTCATTCTTAACAAGATCTTCTGAAACTCATATATATATATATATATATCCAA